>JADWQK010001425.1:0-293007 GCA_017933935.1 Sesamia nonagrioides | reverse complement strand
GTTGGGTTTAACGTTGCACCATCTCGCTCAACTGCCGTCTTCCTTCCTATTCACTAAGTTTTTTTTAAGTGATTGGGCTTAATAAACTAGCGCGCTTTACCATCAAAGATTGCATCAGGCGGTATTGCAGTCAAGCGCTAGTTTATAATTATTAAAAATATATATATACCACACTTTTTTATCACTTACGGCTGAATTTTTTGACCATTACGACAGTCTAAAGCCAGCAAGTGTGATGGAAAATGTTGTTACTAATTAATTACAATACAAACATAAATCATCCATACTAATATACTAATATATACTAATCCATACTAATCCATACTAATATTATAAATGCGAAAGTAACTCTGTCTGTCTGTCTGTCTGTTACGCTTTCCCGCTTAATACTCAACCGATTTTGATGATATTTGGCACAGACAATCTTTAGACCCTAAGAAAGAACATAGGCTACCTTTTATCCCAGAAAAAAATGATGTTCCCAAGGGAAATCTAAAAAGCGCGATATAACCGAACTCCACGCGGGCGGAGCCGCGGGCGGAAAGCTAGTAATATTATAAATGCGAAAGTAACTCTGTCTGTCTGTCTGTCGGTCTGTCTGTCTGTCTGTCTGTCTGTCTGTCGGTCTGTCTGTCTGTCTGTCTGTCTGTCTGTCTGTTACGCTTTCCCGCTTAAACCTCTCAGCCGATTTTGATGAAATTTGGCACAGACAATCTTTAGACCCTGAGAAAAAACATAGGCTACCTTTTATCCCGGAAAAAATTGATGTTCCCGAGGGAAATCTAAAAAGCGCGATATAACCGAACTCCACGCGGGCGAAGCCGCGGGCGGAAAGCTAGTTATCAATAAACGCAAGACAAGCCCGTTCGCTGCAGGTGCAGGCGGGCGAGTAATGAGTTGACCACATTTTTGTTGAGACAACCAGCACCGCAATTAAGTATCACGCTAATCTGCTAATCCATTGCCACATATGTTTGAAAATTTGTCTGCTCCACGACGTAAATAACGCAATGAATTTTGTTGAATTGTCAAAATGAAACCGACTGCTATTGATAGTGAGTTACGCAATCACCCTGCAGGTAACATAACAAGCATAGAATAAAGAAGGGAAGTAGGTTATCTGCGACCCAATCCGCGATTTAATTGCCTACTGTCTTAGGGTTGACGACTGTCCGCGCTTCGTCGGTTACGGTTGTCGCCCAAACCGCTAACAAATATTTATAGACTAAGAGCTTATGTTTCAATTATTTGCTTAGTATTTAGTTTACATATACTACTTAGTCAGTTTTTTTTTGTAATTTTTATTTTTAGTTTTGTACATATCGCACCTTTAGAACAATAGAGACCTAATTCGAAATTTGGAGATTTCAATGTTGACTCATAAAATTACCTTGCATGACCCTCTTCATCGGCTGTTAATAAAACAGAGACTTAATATGGCGTAGAAAGGCACAAACTTATATTTCGGTCTCTTTCACTCTGTCCTCTTCATCCGCTCCTGTTCAATTCGAGAGAGTCACAAGCAGTAATGTGCCGCGAGTGTCATGCGCAGGTCGTTACTTTTTTATTACTGTGGAGACCTAGGCCTAATTAGAACGCTACAAGACTAAAAATTAAGGTATGTGGATGTAACTATTTTTGGTAAAGTAGAGACCTATTTGTTATTGAGTCTATTTTATAATAAATTGTCTCTAAACAGCAATGACTTATTTGTCATTGAGTCACTCTTTGATTAAAAAAAGATACGAATTAAAGACGCAATCATCATTTGGTCTATGTCATTACGAAACTAGTGTTTATGATAAAAGCTGATTTATGATTATGCTCCTCTTGTAATAAATATGATTATATTTTCACAGACTATTTTAGACATGAGTCTTCCTAGATACCAAATCGTTTTGTTGTCTTGTTAAATGTGTCATATAACATTGGAAATTTTTCCTCTAATACCAAGTAGCTCATCTTATAATTCTAGTAGATTACCATCAACATCCTCTTCCAGTTCCAGCAGCAGTACTTGTTTATGTAAAGCAAATGACCATTTCATAGATGGGCCATCAACATCTAATTTAGCCGGTCATATTGCAAGCAGAACTACATCTGTTGAAAAAAGTTACCACCGGTCACCTATGAACTCAGATGAAAGCGATGTGGATATAAGTGACTCAGACCCAACCTATACTGTAGATACGTCTAGGTCCAATCTTAGAAATACTACTTACTTATCAAGCACTAGCTCCAGTTCTTCACCTTCGTCCAACACCGTAGCATCTAATAACACCTGTTCGCCTAATTCTGTCGTGGAAGTTCCCAGAAGATCTGAAGAAAGCCCACTAGAAATCCATCAAAATGGAAGCTTATTGTAACAAAATTTTAAGGAATCCTGGAAAGCCGACGTTTCTATGATGACCAAAAAGGAAGCACAGGCCCGTATAGTTAAAGATGCATGTAAAGGTAGACACCAATGTTCTGAGAATGTAGATGGTTCCGATAGAAATAAATTATTTGAAACATATTGCTCTCTTTGCAACATCGAACTGCATCGAACTGCATAGACTTTACATAATTAAGCCTACATGCAAGTATAGTAACGCTGCTAAACCCAGATTAATAATTATTGGATTCTATTTCATAATAAATGATACCTCTAAGACGTTCTTTACTAATATGCAAGGGATATGGGACCGTCAAATCAGAACTGTTAAAAAGAAAACTGACCCGAAGGTTTCGTAAGTAAAGACTTTAGAGGTAAGCACTTTGGAAGAAAACTCCGGATAGAGAGAAGAGAGAAGAAGAATAGAGTCTCATTATTTGTGAGCTACAACTTCCAGGGACAGACGATTATGGACCTCTGGAGAGATTTCGATAAATCTCAGAAAAAAGAAGGAAAACCATTATGTGACTGTTGGTTGTACCTATTACGGAATCTTTACAAAGGAATTTAATATAGGTTTTTTGCAACCAAAAAAGATAGAAGAAGTGCGACTGCTTAGATTATGAACTAGCTACTCTTATTCGCAAGGTGGCAGTTAAAGAAATATAATTATGATTATCATCAGAAAGAAAAGGTTCTGTGTCGTGAAGAAAAACGTCTAGATCGTCGGAATATAAATGAAACTAACATTTGCGCAGTCGACGTCGATAACATGGACGATTTGCAGGCTGTTATGCAGTGTCCCATGATATGTCTCCAATATCATCTATTTTATTTATCCAAACTAAATTTTCTTAATTTTACAATAGTAAAAATGTTAAAAAAGCAACAGTTTAAAAGCGTAAAAAATAAAGATAACTATAATGAATTATGGACATACCGTAACGTAGGTAATAGTTATATTTGTAGTATATAGTTATTTCTGGGACGAAGTTCAGGGAAAACGAAGAGCTAACGAGATTGGGTTGTGTGTGTCATGTGTTTTAGATAATTTACACCGTTTAAATGAGCAGAACCCAAACAAAACTCTCCATGTTTCCTTTTTCAACTCCCAAAAGCTGAAGGGGGTCGGTTCACTCCAAGGATACACTCCGAAAAATAGGAGCCAAGGTGAACGGGTTTCTTATGGCGGTGAATAGACATGCTAGTGTTTTGGCGGCATGAATGCTAGACCGGATTGATTCCTTACTAGCCCAAGTATCCGACAAGTATCTCTCCACAACTGTGGTGTCATCTGCATACCCATAGATAGCGCGCATCAGCAGATCGTTAATATGCAGCGGGAACAGATTTACAGAGAGAACAGACCCCTGAGGAACACATTAGTCCACATGAGCTCCGATGTGCATACGTCGACAACAACTCGAAGGCACCGTTCAATCAGGATAAATATTCCGGATAAAATAAAAATAAATACATTGCTTCGTTATCTATTTTTGAAATTATTCATACAATTACTCAAGAATATCTAATTAAAGGGCATATCCAGAATGAAGGGGATAATGTTCATCATAGCCCTATTGAAAAGGAGATTAAGAGAAATAAAATGTCTGGGCTAATAAATAAACACCCTCTACCAATACCTATGTTACCTTAATTAAGAACTCGCCTAAAAATGGTAAAAACTTAATACATACCTGGTTATTATGCAGATTTGTATAATGATATACTTTATATTTTTTTCTTTAAATTTTATATTTCAATAGTTTTAAATAATGTGACTTCATTGTTTGAAATACTATCAAAGAAGACTGAATAGCATTTGGTTATTCATTTATTTTTACATTTTTTATTTAGGTTTACTTTTCTTTACGACATACAGTTGTACAATCTGTAAGCAGTAAAGTCTTTTGTCGGTTTACTTTTATAGTAAAACTTTTTATTACCTTAGTAGGTAGTTTTTTTGTGTATTGAACATAAAAGTTTTCTTAAAACTATCTAAAAAATTATTAATACAGTGACTTATTTGGGAATGAAACCAGACTTCATTCCAGAGATTCAGAACTAGAGAGACCCAAATAATAAAAGGTCTTTTAAAAAACAATGGTTTCACACAAACAAAGACCTAAATAAACACTGTTTTTGTATAAATTAAGAAAAAAATATTATTAATTGTTTTAATTATTTTTTTAAATTAAATTCTAGTTGGTAGATAAGTAAAGTAGGATTTAAAGTTAAAATAATATGACTTTAACGAAATTGCAATCGAATAATCTCCGTTTTCTAAAAATATTGTAACATTATGAAACTTTATTCATCATTTCCCAAAAACTTGCTTTTTTGAGTTAGGTCTCTTTCATTCTAAAGGTGCGATATAAAGAACCATATTTATTTTTATTTTTAATTAATACAAATATAAATAATACAAACATAACATCTATTGAATCACACATTTAATACAAAATTACAAATTAGCTACAGAAAAATACCTACTTTCTTCGGTTTCGACTATTACGAAACGCGTTGTTATTAAACTTTAATGTATAATATATCCGTATCCTTGTAAATAACTTTTAGAAATATAATTTGAAAAATATAAGTCTTTTATTTGTTCATAAATAGACATACCAACTTTGCAGTTTATGTGATCATTTTTTAAAAGCTAATGTGCCGAAAAGCCGTGACTCGCGAACCTCGTTCCGTGCTAGCCGCGACTAGCGCAGTCATATAAGCCCCGCACGATGATATTGCGATGGAACCTTGTCACAATAACAGCGTTGTGACGTCATCTGTCACACAAAAGGACAGCTAGCAAAAGAATGTTAAATGCAAAATTAATATTAGGGTTAAGGGTTTATTTGTATTATATAATTTTATTACACTCTTTATAAAGAGTGTATGTATAAATTAATATTAGGGTTAAGGGTTACCTACTCACCCATATTCTGACAAACAAACTTTCATTATTAAAAATTTCAATGGAAATAATTTTTGTAGACGTAAGAAAAATATACTTATTCGTATATCTTTCTTACATGTATACTATTTTTTTCTAACTACATTTCTGTTAATTTGCGAGCGGGAATTGAACCAGAGTCCACTGTGTAGTAGTCATGTTTTAATTACTACCTACATCTATCAGCTTATAAATAAAACCAGGATAATATGTAAAAAAAATGTATATAGTCTTCCGAATCAGAACTGCTTTCTGTGTCTGTCGTTTCCGATTCACTGTCGTCGCCGTATTTATGACAAATAACTCGTCAGTTATTCGATCTTTATTCCAATATTCCTCTTCAAGCCGTTTAACATGATTGACTTCCTTTCGTCAGTCATCTGGAGTTATTGACTCCGACGCCTCCAACGTCAGAACTTCAATGCGACTTTCCAACTGCTACACATTCTTTTCTGACACCCTCGTCTTTACCAGGTTCCAGATATACTCAATGGGGTTGAGGCCGCAGTTGTAAGGTGGTAATCTAACGACTTCATGGCCATTGCCAGCTAATAAATTGTCAATTTTATAATTTTTCGGCGGTCTGTGCCGTTTAATTAATAAATACAGTTCAGGTTTTGTACTGTCGTTGGGAAAGTCGATGTTGTGATCTTGTAGCCACTCAGCAATCAACTGTTTTTTATTGTTCATACTTGGTGGCCTATTCTCATCCCTACTGTGATAAGGGGCGTTGTCCATCACAATTTTGGAGTTGCGTGGTATGTTGGGTACTAATTTTTCTGTAAGCCACTTGGTGAAATTCTCAGCATTCATTTGATCATAGTAATCCCCCGTTTTGGTATCTGCTTTAAACATTAAAAGGGCATAGTCAACAAAACCGCTTTATCTTCTTTATCCATCGGCGACCGGGGCTGTCGTTTCATCTCACTCCATCGGTTGCTGTTTGCCAACATTTTTCTACCGTGTAGTGTGCGTGTATCCACGTTTCGTCGAGATAAATAACGGGTCTTTTGTCTTTTATTTTTCACCAAGCGAGTAATTTTCTTTCATACGTCGTTAATATTTAGCCCTCCACGCTTGAATTTGGGGTCTTTAAATTGGGGCCAGTCTTTTTTGGTAGCATCGTTTAAATTGGTAGCCCAAATCACATTTAATTATTTTTCTTAATGTAGTTTCACTACCAGTATAATTAAGGTCTACTTTTGAAGCCGCCAAGATTTTGCGCATTGTGGGTATTTCTCTCCTCACCGTATACATTGAATCTATAATAATTCTTAAAGCTGTTAAGGAAAACCCGTCGAAATATTTCTTCTTTTGTCTTTTTCCTTTAGTAGGAGTTCTCATTTTGCTGCCACTGGCTGTTGCTGACTCATGCTCTCGTATCAATTATGTCCCAGTATTTTTTGCAACGCCTGTGGCACATGCCACACACTCCGTGACTTTGATAGAATTTTGCAAAATATTTTTAATAACTATAAGCAGTTGCTTCGGTATTAAAATGTCCGAAGCACTTTTTAAAGCATGGTTTATACTTTCAAGAACTAACTTACAGTCCTCTTTCTCCATAACAAAATAATTGTCCACTTTAATTATAATTTCACGAGCACGACTATTAATTAATTTCTTACTCATTTTAACGAGTAACAGCTAACAAAACTAAACAACAAAACTCAAGAACAACAATAAAACAGGATAACAAAAACAAAAAGCTAACAAAAATATTCGATGTGCGTAAGTGGGTAAGCGCGGACTGAACTTGCGGACGGTACCGACGGTGCGAGTTCGACTACGTCACCAAGATGGCCGCCAATCGCAATATCATCGTGCGGGGCTTATAGTCTAAAAAGTTTGACAGCTGGATTCCCTTGTATTCAAGAGAAAAAGAAAGAGAAGCGTTAACTCAACACACGATACAGTGAACTTTTATATTTAACTGGATAATAATGGTGACGTTACTGTTTTACAATGCGTTAAATAATCGACTTGTGTTTCAACATAATCAATCGACTAAAATTTAGCAAAACTGACAAACATGCAGATATTTTTGTCGCAAGCATTGATAAAATATTAAACTAAGGTAGATATGTCATTAGCGCACTGAAAATGAAGCGTACAAAAGAAAGGAAAGTCCTGCATCTCGCCTTAGTCACTCTCGATACACTCGTAAAAACAAACGACAAACACTAACAGCGCAAACGACAAACACTAGCCATCTTTTTCTTCTCTATGCTTTAGATTGTGCCCCATCTCACTCACACTGTACCAATGTATGCCGAATAAAAATATGCATGTGTGCTGCTGCTGTGTTCGGCACATTTTTTTTGGTCAGTTTGTTAGAATATATCGTATCTGTTTAATATTTTATCAATGGTACATGCATTTACTACTACTTAAAAATACTGGGCACGTGATTTGGGTTTTGCTTAAACAAAAATAACGTTATAACAGAAAAAAAAAACAACTTATTCCTTTAATATTTTCACAAATAATTATTATTAGCAACTTTTTATCGTCCCACTGCTGGGCACAGGATAGGAAAAGGATTGAGCGTAATCACCACGCTTGCTCAATGCAGGATGGCGATTTTAGACTTAAATTCCAGGTTTCCTCAAGATGTTTTCCTTCACTTTGTAATCAGTCATTGATGTCAAAGATATACTTAGAAAGTACATATAATTTAAGTACATTGTTACTTGCCTGACCTGGAATTGAAGTGTGCGGGCCCTCAGAGTTGAGACACTGGTGTTTTAACCACTAGACCACCACGACTAAATGACAACCGTTATGGAATACTTTATACGTTCGATTCCAGGTCAGGCAAGTACCAATGTAACTTTTCTAACGTTATATGTACTTTCTAAGTATATCTTGGACACCAATGACTGAAGGTGAAGAAAAACATCTTGAGGAAACCTGGACTTTAAGTCTGAAATCGCCAACCCGCATTGAGCAAGCGTGGTGATTACGCTCAATCCTTCTCTGTATGAGAGGAGACCTGTGCCCAGCAGTGGGACGATAAAAAGGTTGATAAAGTTATAAATTAGCGCTTGACCGCAATCCCGCCTGATGGTAAGCAGTTATGCGATCATTGATGGTAAAGCGCGCTAGTTTATTAAGAGCCTATTCACTCTAGCCTTGAAGACACTCAAATTGTAATGTGACGGCAACACCGTCGCCGGCAAATTGTTCCAGTCCCTCGATGTACGCGGTATAAAAGAGGAAGCGAAACGCTTCGTCCGTGTCGCAGTGGTGTCAACAAAGTAAGGGTGGAAACTCGCCGTACGACGGGTCGTCCGATGGTGGAACGGAGATGGGGGAATTAAATCATGCAATTCCCTTGCACACTCATCAGAATGCATCCTATAGAAGACCGAAAGCTGGCTACTCTACGCCTGTGCTCCAGGCTTTGGAGACCGTTTCGAGTTAAGTCTGGGTCGCCAATCAGCCTCTTCGCACGCCTCTCCACTGAATCCAAAGTAACCAGGTGACATTTCGCAGCACTAGCCCAAATGTGGCTGCAGTACTCCACACACGAGCGGACCTGTGCTTTGTACAACATTAGAAGCTGCCCCGGTGTGAAGTACCGCCGGACCTTTGCAATAACGCCAAGTTTTCTGGCAGCCACCTTGGCCTTGGACTCAATGAACCGCCCAAAGTTAAGGTTCGAGGAAATCTCAACTCCCAAAAGCTGAAGGCGGTTGTGGGGTGTGTGTGAGGGTGAAGTAGGAGCCAAAATTAACGGGCGGATGGAATACTTTTGTAAGAAACAGTAGATATTTTAGATATGCTGTATTTCTCTTGCCCCTATAACAGCAAATACTTAAGCGTAAGGGGAATATTGTACCGTTCATGTCGTGATACAAACATTGGCCTATCAATCAGTAAGACGTAAACGAAGACAACATAAATGAAACTTTGTTTGGAAAACCTAGCATATATATAAAAATTCAAGACAATCGAAACATTAACTTCGACGTATTTCTTTTACTTTTTAAGTAAACCAGGCAATAAATAAAGCCAGGTTTTTGCCGATAAACTGCTTGTATAAAATGGGCCGAAGTCTCTCCGTCTCGGGGACGGTTGGGAAGTTAAAATGTTAAAAACAACTGTCGTTTCGCAGGGAGGCTTCAGATAGCGAAGTAGTATCAAATGGCGAGAGCATACTTTAAGATTCTGGCTTTGGTGGTATTTATTGATGTTTTGTTCCCAAGGAAGTGATGAAATGAGAATCAGAAATGAGGAGATCCGCAGAAGAACCAAAATCAAGCACATATCTCTTCGAGTCGCTAAAATTAAGTGGCAGTGGGCGGGGGTCATTGCTCGTAGAACCGATGGTCGATGGGGCAATAATATCTTGGAGTGGCGGCCACGTGAAGGAAGACGTAGCGTAGGGAGGCCCCCAACAAGGTAGACCGATGACCTGGTGAAGGTCGCGGGAAGCCGATGGATACGAGCAGCACAAGACCGGTTATCATGGAAAGCCTTGGGGAGACCTTTGTCCAGCAGTGAACCTCTATAGGCTGAAACGAAGATGTATTTATCCATACTAATATTATAAATGCGAAAGTAACTCTGTCTGTCTGTCTGTCGGTCTGTCTGTCTGTCTGTCTGTCTGTCTGTCTGTCTGTCTGTCTGTCTGTCTGTCTGTCTGTCTGTTACGCTTTCCCACTTAAACCTCTCAACCGATTTTGATGAAATTTGGCACAGACAATCTTTAGACCCTGAGAAAGAACATAGGCTGCCTTTTATCCCGGAAAAATTTGATGTTCCTGAGGGAAATCTAAAAAGCGCGATATAACCGAACTCCACGCGGGCGAAGCCGCGGGCGGAAAGCTAGTATTCTTATAAAACCAAAAAGATCTCATCGTCTCCTTTTATTATAAGAACAAAAAGACGACAAAAAATTGCAATTGTTGATTGTCCGACCGAAATGAAAACTGAAATCATTAAAAAAAACAATACACAAAAAGTAAAAAAAAAAACAAAAAACGATCACGGTGTCAGATCGGTCGCGCTCACGCGATTTTAATGCTTTTTCCCCATCCAACCAAAGTACTCAATATCGCTAAACGAGCTTTTACTTCAAAAATGATCATCCATCAAATCATCTGCGACAAGTACAGCTTAACCTCAAAGATCGACTTACCCAAATAGCCTATTTCATTTAACAAATAGATATACTTATTCCTTCTTATTGAATTCCCTGATCGAGGCCAGGTCATATAACAAGTAGGAAAATAAACAGTTACCATGGTAGCTGTCCCGATCCTCAGTAGAGTAAATATTTACGATCCGAGCGGGTTATAAATAAACTACTTCTTTGTCTTGTCTGTTTCATCCCAATCTCATTTTTAGGGACCCGTACTCAAAGGGTAAAAACAAAACCTTATTTCAAAGACTTCAATATCTCTGCCTTTCGAAGAAATACCATCATAGCCCTTGACACACAGGAAAGTGAAGGAACTTGGGTGGGTTTCTGACCCGCTCTTCCGTTCTGCCCAGAGCTAGAGAGGTCAATATCTGTCTAGGATATCTCATCAACGGTGATAGCAAGACAGTTGAGATTTCCACTAATTGTACAACGTTCTAAAAATATCTCGTTTTGAAATTAAACCGGGGTCCAGAGTAAGACAATTTATTACATAAGTACCGGGGTTCTATGTTCTACGTTACGGGTTTGGTTTCCGCACTCAGTCCCTCCAGTGGACCATTGTGCGTGGGCCATGACGGCCTTTGGCGGTTATTCCAGCCAGCCCACCTCCCTCCAGAAGCCCATCAAGTCTCCTAGTCTGTAGAGAACATCTGTGTAAAATCTCTTGTGCCCCTATTGTTTTGCTTCTAATTTGGGTAACGCCTGTACACTCGAAGAGTACGGGCGCAAGTGTCTCGTCAGCCTCTATGCAGGCTCTGCACAGAGGGCTGTCCTTTATGCCTATACAAGTACCAGGGTTGTCATTCCGCCACCGCGATTCACAAACGTGACGTGTTTACACAACGCCATCTGTTACCTAATAGTCGTACTAAACTAATGCCAAATTTTGAGTACGTATTTAAACAGATTAGACATTAATTGATACCTTAATTCGGAAATCGGCTAACTTGCGAAAACCATATAAGTATTTTTTTTAGGAGATGCTTAAAACTGTAGGTATATCTTTAAACATCATAAGCTAGTATTTTTGATGATGGAGACTCCTTTATAACTAGTTAATTAAAATACTATCGTGTTTTAAGGAGTATACCAAAAATTTTTTTTACTAAATCTAGAGTATCGGAATAATCTGAGATGTGATTTTTATAGATAGGTATTGGTACGGAACCCTACGTGCACGCGTCCTACTGGCACTTAGCCGGTTTCTTTTTCATTCTATTAGACCAAATAAAACAAATATGTCAACAGAAAACTAGGTTTTTGTGTTGTTTCATTTTATGCTTAGATAATTCTCTTTTGTAAGTAAATAACTAAGTACCTTATTTATGTAGGCTTTGTGGACTTATCACAAGGTTTTCTTAGGCAAATTAATACACTTTAGGTTATATCTCTCAAGGCATAATTGTATACTTTAGCCCTTTTGGCGCAGCCTTGAAGCACTTTCTTGCTAAGTTGTTTCTTCGGAATTTACACTTTCTCTTTAATCTTGAGAGCAGCGGTGACCTTGTGGTGTCTTCTGCGGCTTACAAGTTCTAAGTCGTAGGTTCGAATCCCATCAGGCGCTTTACTTTGTGGAAAATATTTCATCACCACTGCTCTCAAAACTGTGATGGAAAACGTCGTGAGGAAACCGGCATATGCTAGAGGCAGAAAACCTCTTCGAAGACATGAAGCACTGAGCATGCGTGGTAGACTACGGCACACTCCCTCTCACGGGGAGGCAGGCGCGTGCGCTCCATAGAGGCAAATAAGCACTGCATACCCTAATAATTTTCAAAAAAAATATATAATAATTTATAATATAGTACAATAAAATAATTTATATACTACAAACTTAAAGACTTCTTTAATCAGTTAATGATAACACTGCCATCTATTGGGGCTAGTGCAAACTACTAACACAAATTACAATGCGGCCCGCGCAACTCTGTTTGTCGCGACGACCGCGCCACATTCGCGTGGCGGCCGTAAGCAGAAACGAAATGTGCCTCTCTGACGTGTCTCTGATTCGCGTGTGTGAATAAAATCATTTTTTTATATGTGTAAATTTTTCGTGTGTTGTCTTGTAATTTCATTCGGTTTATAAGCCCAGATAAGCAGTGCTTCATTTTACGCGGCCGAATCAAGAAGTTGACAAAACTAGCACAATTGTTGTTTGTGAAAATACCTTTTTATTTTATCAGCTTATGTTGTTTGGTTATTGGTGTATTTGGTAACATAAATATATTGATTGTTTTAAGAAAAATCTGTACTCGTGATGTATATTTAGATAAATTTGAAACGGTGAATTTTTCAACGTTAACGTTATTATTTTGTTTCCCGTGTACCTATATTATTTTAAAACGCGGTATTGACAATTCGTTGTTATAAAACCTTAAAAGACCTTAAGTTTTTCAACCTACTTGCTATGAATTTCAATACTATTATACTTTATATTGTAATAATTTTCCTGAAGTTTACAAATTAGCAAAATTTAATATTTATGATTCCAATGAGTAGCGCATCACGTATATTTATGAAATACATAGGGTTAAAGTAGACTCCCAGATTTGTCTATATTTCTATTGAAAAAGAACTTTAAGCGATTTTAAAATGATCACATAAGTATTTAATTTTTATAGAGTTATTTAAAAAAGATAGGCGCGTTGATGTAATTTATAGATAGTAAAATATTTTTTTCAGTTTTTTGAGAAATAAATTATTACTTATTTACAGTTGCGTTAATAATAACATTTCATTGTATTTTGACAGCCTCCATGGCGTAGCGGTAGCGAACGCGGCCGCTGCGCAAGGAGGCGCGGGTTCGATCCTCGCGCAGTGCAAATATTTGTATGCATAAATATGAATATTTGCACTGGTCTGGTCGTGCCTCGGAAAGCACGTTAAGCCGTTGGTCGCGGTTGCCATACGAACATCTAGTGGCACTTGTATAAGCACAGATATTTGGGAAGTGCATACCCTCCACAAAATCTCTGTGCACGCCCCTGCCGAGAGGAGGCCTGTGTTCCAGGAGAGGGAACATAATAGGCTGACTATGTTATTTAATCATTATTTTCATTGTTCCAAAAAACAAAAATGGCTCCCTATTTTCTTTTTTTTACTATTCAATCGCATCTTTTTCTTTCTATTCCATCCATACTAATATTATAAATGCGAAAGTAACTCTGTCTGTCTGTCTGTCTGTCTGTCTGTTACGCTTTCCCGCTTAAACCACTCAACCGATTTTGATGAAATTTGGCACAGACAATCTTTAGACCCTGAGAAAGAACATAGGCTACCTTTTATCCCGGAAAAAAATGATGTTCCCGAGGGAAATCTAAAAAGCGCGATATAACCGAACTCCACGCGGGCGAAGCCGCGGGCGGAAAGCTAGTTAAGAATAAGACAGAAGATATTCCAGTCACATTAATCCGCGCCTGACGTAAATCGACATCTTTTTGGCACCATGTTTTTAATATTACGCCTTAACTGTCCATAGATTATCTTAATTTGATAGGACTAAAGTAATTTAGTCGGACTAAAGTAGTGTAGTCGTGGTGGCCTAGTGGTTACAACACCAGCCTCTCAAGTATGAGTGCGCGGGTTCGATTCCAGGTCAGGCAAGTACAAATGTAACTTTTCTAAAGTTATATGTACTTTCTAAGTATATCTTGGACACCAATGACTGAAGGTGAAGGAAAACATCTTGACGAAACCTGGACTTTAAGTCTGGAATCGCCAACCCGCTTTAAGCAAGCGTGGTGATTATGCTCAATCCTTCTCTGTATGAGAGGAGACCTGTGCCCAGCAGTGGGACGATAAAAAGGTTGATGATGATGATGATGATGAAAGTAATTTATGTTATCTTATCCTCTATCCTTTTTTTAATGAAATAGAAAGCAAAATATGCACTAAATTCAAAATTAATTTAGTTTGTGACCAAGAGAATCATCACCAATACCTTATCTACGCTATTAAAAAAAAAAAAAGACAATTCACTATTTAAAAAATAGCAAACCATCACATGTCAACAAAATATTTCAAAATTAGAACAGCTAGGTCGGCACCCATTCACGTTAGTGATGCATCCTAACGAGGACGCGCTCCGCAAAGCAGATTATCGATATCCTGCCATATCGGAACGACAATCGATTGACAATCGTTACGGGCTTATTCGTACATTAAAGCTACCGCACGCATGATAGGTAAATTCTGCTCATCTACCTTCATAGTTTGAATTTTGCACTAGTTAGTAGTTTGATGTGAATTTAATGTTGAATTGACTGACCGCACATAATGAGCTCTTGTGCTCTAATCCAAAAAGCGATTTGTTTCCAGACGAATGGACTGTCATTTGGTAGGCATGTCATAAGTACTGAGAGGAATTTAAGAGTGTTGTTGACTTTGTATTTGAAGAGTTTATTTCTATGTAACTTTACGTCATTGAACCTTAGGGGACAAGACTGCTTCTCCTTAACACAGTTTTCATAACCTAGCTAGGAGAGTAGTGCTCACCTACACGCTTGCTTTAACAGTGCTATTTTGTATAACCGTATTTTAACGTGTCCTACAATCCATTGTTTTGAGTAAATAAATAAATTACATAATTAAGTCCTTTATTTATTATACACACTTATAAATTACATTTTTAAATATTTCTACATAAAAATATATAACAAACATTTAAAAATATAAAAAATAGTAGCCCACCGGTATCGGGAACAGGGTCCAAGCTACCGGCGGTCAGGGCTCCAGAGAGAGGAACTTCCTGACGATGCGAGCCGTGTCCAGCAGTACCGCTTTCTGAATCAAGCCCTTGATCCAGCTGCCTAACGAGAGCCTCCTGAGGTGTTGGTCGAGGCTCTTGGCTATTAAGCCATTGGCTGTCACGATTATCGGTACAATGATTGCTGAATCCACTTCCCACATGTCGACAACCTCGTGAGCCAAGTCAAGATACTTGATTTGTTTATCTTTCTCAGCTTTCACGAGGTTCTCATCATGTGGGATGGTTATGTCAACAATCATTGCACGCCGCTCTAAATTATTATTATAAATTATTATTTTGATGATTCTGATTCTCAATGTGAGGAAAAGAGTATTCTGTGTTAATCCTCGTTATAAACTACGTCCATATCAAAATTCATCAATATTTGTCCAGCCGTTTGAGCGTAAGGAAGTATACATATGGCGATACACGCATACATATACAATCACTCACAAACTTTCTTGTTACTTATAATATTTGTGTGATGTGTAGATGTTGTATGGCTATCGCTAAAGTTTTTTTTTTTTTTGTAATTATAAACTAGTGCTTAACCGATACCGCCTGATGGTAAGCAGTGATGCAATCATTGATGGTAAAGCGAGCTAGTTTATTAAGAGCCTATTCATTCTAGCCTTGAAGACACACAAATTTTAGCCATACGGACACCGCTGACAAATAGTTCCAGTCCGATGTTAGCGGTATAAAAGAGGAGGCGAAACGCTTCGTCCGGATCGTAGTGGTGTTAACAACGTAAGGGTGGAAACCAGCCGTACGACGGATTGTCCGATGATTTCATTTCATTTCATTTCATTTATTTCATTCTAAAAACAATTTACATTGTGTTGAATGTCTACATACGACCTACACACAAATATAAGAAACTGAGAATTATTCATTTTATACATTGCGAAATTTATTTAGGGTGCCAAACAGTTTTAAATATAATTAATGTCCACCGCCAAAATCAAATACAATTATACAAGTCAAAAACAATTACTAATTGCAAATATCATAAATCCTAATGTCTAAATATAATGTCAAATAGTTTTACAATTAAAGTCAAAACAATTTATAATACAATGTCAAACAGTTTAATGTCAAGATTGTAGCTTCCGAAAAAAAAAATGGAACGGAGATGGGGAAAGTAAATTATGTAATTCAATTCCCGAAAAAATGGATCCCATAGAGTATAGAACATCGACGGGCTGGCCACTCTTTGCCTGTGCTCCAGGCTTTGAAAACCATTTTGAACCATATCTGGTTCCGTTTTGAACATGTGTGTCTTATTAAGACTAAAACTGGAATCAACTGCTTTTTATCTCAGCTATTAAAACAAAGAAAATTAAAAAGAGAATATTTTAAGAGGTGAACGGTAAAAGAGGTAAAGGATTACAAGAATTCAAAGGTAGCATTTCCAATGGCACAGGCAAATGGAGGAACACGGGTAGGTTTTCGTCAAAAAAAGTCTGACACGCCCTCCAGCTCCGCCCAGAGCGGTGGAAGTTATTTGTGGATTTGTAATCTAAAAAAGAGAGCTAAGTAATTCTCGTATTTTTATAAATGTAGCGTCTGATTTTAGTCTCAATCAATCAAAAATGCCTATAATTTCCCAAAAATTTTCGACATTTGTTTGCCGCCGTAGCACATATTCGCAAATTGATTTTCAATCGTTAATTTTCAAAAAGCCGCTGTAATATTATTAATTTGTATATTTTTCGGTGTAGCGGTTCAAAAAAACTTTAAAATGATGCCTCTTTTACATACATTTTTCTCGATGGTATGCCATATTATCGGCTGCCGGCAGAAGTTACCACCCACAAAATCTTGCCGCCAAACGATCCGTCGTGTTCCGGCATGATGTCTGGTGAAGCCGTACGGAGGACAAGTCTGAGCAGTTGTGTTGCGATGTGCGCCGGGTACGTTGCGCCAATTGTTGTTGTGTCGGGAGTTTGGACATGGAGGGTCTCCAGATCAATCTCCCTCTGGCGCAGCATCATTGGTCGTGTTGTTGGGTTTGACATTGCATCACCTCGCTCAACTGCCGTCTTCCTTCCTATTCACTTAGTTTTTTAAGTGTATAGACTTAATAAACTAGCACGCTTTACGATCAACGATTGCATCACTGCTTACCATCAGGCGGGATTGTCCAGCGCTAGTTTACAATTATTAAAAAAGTACATACATTGATAAAATTGTGAAGTACTGACAAAGAAAGGCTTGAGAAATAATATATATGATTGGCCTTCTAGTGTCTAACAGCTGATCTTCCTAAAGAACTTCACCAATAAGATCATTATGTCTCCTCCTATATTAAACTAAATCATTCGAAAACTCAATACTCGATCGCTTATCACTTACTCGCTTCGACAAAACGTCCGGCTTGAGAGATCATCTGTCACATTGGAGACGTTACTAGCTGAGACAAGCCATGCATGTACTGTATGATTGACGCGTCGTTAATCAGCTTTGAAATACTGCTGTAGTGGGTGGTAGCTCCCTTACACACTACGCTATATCCATACTAATATTATAAATGCGAAAGTAACTCTGTCTGTCTGTCTGTCTGTCTGTCTGTTACGCTTTCCTGCTTAAACCTCTCAACCGCTTTTGATGAAATTTGGCACAGACAATCTTTAGACCTTGAGAAAGAACATAGGCTACCTTTTATCCCGGAAAAAATTGATGTTCCCGAGGGAAATCTAAAAAGCGCGATATAACCGAACTCCACGCGGGCGAAGCCGCGGGCGGAAAGCTAGTACAATATACAATATTATAAATGCGAAAGTAACTCTGTCTGTCTGTCTGTCTGTTACGCTTTCCCGCCTAAACCTCTTAACCGATTTTGATGAAATTTGGCACAGACAATCTTTGGACCCTGAGAAAGAACATAGGCTACCTTTTATCCCGGAAAAATATGATGTTCCCGAGGGAAATCTAAAAAGCGCGATATAACCGAACTCCACGCGGGTGAAGCCGCGGGCGGAAAGCTAGTATACAATACAGCCTAGACGAGACTGTCGGCAAAGGCCAAACAATAGGGATGTATCCAAGGTATGAAATTAAAAAAATTAATTAGTCCGTCTTATAGATAATAAAAAAAATTAAGACGCGTATTTTTTATTTTGTCGAAATTACCAAAAAGTACTGAGATATAGCGTATTAAAGTTACGGAGTGGGGGCTAATTACGTCACGCCGTGGTATATTTTGTACCACGGCGTAACGTCATGCGACATTTCAAATCAATATATCTTCCTAAGTACCTATTTGAATGAAAGAAAAATAAAAAATACGTGTTCAATCCATACTAATATTATAAATGCGAAAATAACTCTGTCTGTCTGTCTGTCTGTCTGTCGGTCTGTCTGTCTGTCTGTCTGTAACACCGCCGCTGGCAAATTGTTCCAGTCCCTCGATTTACGCGGTATAAAGGAGGAGGCGAAACGCTTCGTCCGGATCGTAGTGGTGTTAACAACGTAAGGGTGGAAACTCGCCATACGACGGGTCGTCGAGTGGTGGAACGGAGATAGGGGAATTAAATCATGCAATTCCTCGCACGCTCTCCAAAATACATCCTTTATAACACCGGAAGCCTGGCTACTCTACGCCTGTGCTCTAGGCTTTGGAGACCAAATAAATATATACGGACAAATCACACAGATTGAGCAAGCCCCAAAGTAAGTTCGAGACATGTGTTATGGGATACTAACTCAACCATACTATATTTATAATAGATACATATACAGATAAACATCCAAGACCCAGGCCAATCAGGAAAAGATCGTTTTCTATCATGACCTAGCCGGGGATCGAACCCGGGGCCTTCACGTCGCAGGCAGGCGTGTTGACCGCTGCGCCGCGGAGGACGACAATCTTATCTATAAACAACTTTTATATATAAACATCTATAAAAAATTGCATCATCAAAGAGAACAGGAAATAGCTTTCATATAGAGTGTTTGTTGTTTTGATGTCCGGACTTTTGTAATCAAAACTTATTTGACGTTTCGTGTTGGTATTTATTTTAATGCATGTGTGCAAAATCATATCCTATCCTTTTAATATTATAAATGCGACAGTTTGTGATGATGTATGGATGGATGTAGTGTCTGAATATTCCTTTTCGGCTTCGTCTTCGGTTTAGTTTCGGCAAAAACACGAGTTTCGGTTTAGTTTCATTTTCGGCGGCAAAATTGCCGAAAATGAAAAAAGGCTTTTCAAAATCATGATCTAAAATCGGTAAAATTCCTAATTGGAGCAAAAGGTTGATAAATTCTTTAAAGGTTTATCTATAAACGTTTCTTAAAGTTTAAACGCCAAAAATATGATTTAACAAACTTTTATAAATACATGTAATCAGCCTATGTGGAATTTGGTATACGACCGCATCGTATGCCAAATTCCACATAGGCTGCGTGTGGATCCTGCGTGTCGATCTCCCCGTCGGTGTTAATATCGTTTGTACGCAGATGATACTCTGGTATTGGCCGGCGGGAACACCTTCGAGGAGACCATCCAGCTTTCCGAACTTGGGGTGGCAAAAGTCCTTATGGTTTACAAACTGCCGAGGAGCAGAGCAGAGGCAAACTTGCCGAAACTACGACCGTGGTTTCCGGCCCAGGCAAGTAAAGGAACACGAGTGGATTTTAGACAGCAAAAGTCTGACACGACATCCTTCTCCGCCCAGAGCGGGAGAAGTCATTACATCATTTCCCATCGAAAAAAAGGGTAAAGAATAATCTACACAATGGCTCTTGAATTTGACAAAACAGTCCATTACCACACCTGCAAGTGTCATATAAACAAAAGCATTAAACAGAAAACTTAGAAGAATAACTCTTCCGAAAGTACCATAAAACAACACATCACGCACATAAAGCAGCATAATCAGATCATAAAACAAACTTAATTCACTGTTACGGAAAAATTGTAGCTTTCCGAACTTAGACCGTGATTTTCTAAGATTATAATTACATACATAACCTGCGTCGGCACGTTCATTACGTTTGCTACGGTTATTCCGTGGATAGGAGAGCAGCTTCTCGGTGGTAGGCTATAATATCAGCTGCCGGCAGAAGTTACCACCCACCAGACAAATGCTTGCTGTCAAGCGATTCGTCGTTTTTCGGCATGATGTCTGGTGAAGCCTGACAGAGAACGGATCTGAGCAGTTGTGTTGTGATGTGTGCCGGGAATGATACGCCAAATATTGTACTATCCGGAACTTGATCGTGGAGGGTCCCTTTTTTTTCCGGGTGGAAAATCCTCATGGATTTCCGCCGCCCTGGGGCGGGCGACGGGGTCTGTCAGACTCTTACTGACTAAAAACCACCCGGTTGTTCCGCCTCACACCTATACTGGGGGCTGCGAGAACTAATACTGCTTCCGCAACCCCCGATTGGTGCTGGCCTCCTCGGATCAGGGGGGGGTGAGTGAATAGGCTCTTAATAAACTAGTGCGTTTTGTCATCAAAGATTGCATCGCTGTTTACCATCAGGCGGGTTTACGGTCAATCCTTAGTTTAAACTAACAAAAGAACCCTAAGACTCTTACGTGTCCCGGTTCAAAGCAAGTTAAACCTATTATCCCGGTTGTTATTCGTGGATCTTTGACAGTTCCCCAGGAAACGTGCCTGTAAGTAAAAACGCGCTAGTCGAGCGAGCGAAGCGAAAGGTGCTGCGGTAGCGCCGATCACAACGCCATCCAACTTCTCTAGACTCTCAAAAGTGGAATTATTATAGGGTCCCAGAAAATATGCAATCATTAGGAACATATTTTGGACATAAAATTGTTTGACATTATATGGTAAATTGTTTTGACATTAAATTTAAAACTGTTTGACATTATATTTTAGATCTTATTATACAAATCATTAATTAATTTATATGAATACACATGATATTTACAACTTTTGACATTCAATTAGTAATTGTTCTAGACTTTGTATTTGAAATTGGTTGACGTTATATTTCAAACTGTTTGGCACTAAATAAGTATATATAAATTTCACTTATAATGTATGTAAATTGATAATTCTTAGTTCTTTATATTTGTGTGTAGGTTTTATGAATGAAATGAAATTAACAGTATTTAATATTAGTTTTAGGACCACAAAATGGGATTTATAAGAAGTTCATTTCAAATTTATGGCTCTAATAAGTCAGAACTCATTCATGTGTGAAAGTCCTTTATGGATTTTCTACTACTGACTTCATATTTACCTTCTGTATTTATCTTCGCCGTGTAAACACAAAGGACATTATTCTCTTTCATATCATGTTATTCCGGAATTATGAACCGTGAGTCCATTCAAGCTTCATAATCTCAGAATAAAGTAAAATAAGGTCGATTAGCGTTCATTATTTTAATTGTTTAGCTGTTTTTACACTTGTTGCGTCTTTAACTTTGAACAGAAAAGTGAAGCGCATTCATTATATTTTGTAATTTGCTGTATCTTTATATTAAGTTATATAGTTGTATGCTGCAAAATGTCACCTGGCTACTTTGGATTCAGTGGAGAGTGCGTGTGAAGAGACTGATTGGCAGATTTAACTCAAAACGGTCTCCAAAGCCTGGAACACAGGCGTAGAGTAGCCAACCTTTCGGTGTTCTATAGGATGCATTTTCGAGAGTGTGAGGGAATTGCATGATTTAATTCCCCATCTCTGTTCTACCATTGGCCGTCTTACGTCGAGTTTCCACCCTTACGTTTTTAGCACCAGTACAATTCGGACGAAGAAAAAAATCTTTTTTTCTTAATAACTAGTCTCCGAAGTTAGTTAGATCTGCCAAATTAGTCAGCATCTGACGTAAATTGAACTATTTTAGCCAACCCATATCCTCCCGTGGGTATCGTAAGAGGCAACTAAGGGAACTCTCACCAGAGAAGCGGGCAGCAGCGCTTCTCCTGTGGAACTCTCCTTTCCCTTGAGAGAGGCCTTTGTCCAGCAGTGGACCTCTATAGGCCGAGAAGGTCTTAATTTCAAGAGACGAAGTCTATAATCTTCTGCACTTTTTTCATATAATAGAAAAGTCAGTTTGTGAGAGGAGAATTGGCGCCATGGTCAGCGAATGTTATGATTAGTTAGAGTTAAATTATTATGATAATGTCTCATGTCATCATTAGTTACATGTATATTTATAAAGATGACGTCTGCTTGTAAAAATGTTGTTTATAACATAACTGTACCTAACTGTGATAAGGCACCTAATTGAATTAAAGCACAAAAATAAGCAGCTTAAAATTATAAAGCCTTTTATTCTACATGCAATTAACTTTTAAAATGCTCCATACAAATGTATTCCGTTGTTTTTTTCGTGGATAATGCTTTTAGAGTTTTTTTTTTTTTAATTTTACATTGTGGTTATACGTGCTATTATCATTTGATTTTTTCCGAAACTTAATTAATAAAAGAAATACGATACTTCAAAGTCGCGAAAATAACCCATTTTTTACCATGATGTTCAGATGGCTATTGGACAAACGTGATAAGTTTTTGACAAAAAAGAAAATAATAGAAGCATAGGTATACTTTTCCGCTAAATTTAAAAAAAATATATATACCTACAATATGTAAAGAAAACCCTGTCCGATCCGTGAAGGTATTGTTAGGTATCGATAACTGATTATAATAATGCCTACAAAGCCGGTCTAAACTTAAAAAAAAAACCTCCTAAAAAATAAATATTATTTCGAAAAAGCGAGGTAACTTAAGGCATGTGCGGTAGACAACACGTTAGGCATACATCCGGTGACGGGGGGCAGGGCACGCGGCACGTGGTCGCATCGCTATTCGCTCCGTCAGAAATGGTGTTGTCACTTTTTAAAAATTACTAAATTTTGGGGAAGTTGGAATTAATTCGCGACAAAAAAAGATTATTTCAAAATTCATTAGTATTGTTACTATGATGATTATGTAAAATTTAATATTTTATTTGGCCATGTGTTTACCTAACCTTTATTATCCTTACGGGTCGGACAGGGTTTTCTTTACATATTGTATATTGAGATCTGTCGTGTTTTAAAAAAGAAAACAGCGGAATACCAAACGACTTTTGGTCAACGTTTTTGTAGGTAAAATCAGGCTGAGCTGCAACTGTCCTTTTCGCACTTTACCGGGAGAGGTTGGAAGCAGCGTGACGGCAATAGCTTTTATCAAATACCTATTGTCCAAAATCCTCGGCACTAGAGCCCCCTCGTAGGTGGCGTGCTTCAACTTCCGGAGTGTAAAATTCGCTCATCCTCCATAGAATGGGCTCCTCGGATCCTCAGACAGGCTTGCGGGCCGTGAGCAGTGGGCAGCTGCTCGCCGCACGGTAAGGACCAGGCTCTAGTCGACGGCGCGATGTGTTTCACGCGCGCCTCAAAGAGATGGCAGTACATCGTGACGGGGTCCACAAAGACCGATGCCTCCTGGGTCAGGGTTGCGGGTTAGTAAGAAAAGAAACCGTGGCCCTGGCCTGCAGGCAAGTGAAGGAACACGGGTGGGTTTAGTCAGTAAAAGTCTGACATCCCTTCCACTCCGCCCAGAGCGGGAGAGGTCATATGATGATTTCCCATGCCAACAAAAACAAAAAGATCCTAAGATCACACAGGAGTTGTGTCTGGTGGGCACTTACCCACCGGGCGGTGCATGCGTGCTAGTTGCACGGTGAACTCGACTTGCGACATGCAGAGTTTGCGTGACGTCAGTATGGCGCGCTGTTCGCATGTACCGCTACAGCAACAACTTCCGTTTTATCGTGACGGTATTTTAGCACCGGAAGTCAGTAAAAAAACTCTCATAAAATTTACATAGATATTTAATTACTTTATTATGAAGTACTACGCCTTTGTATATGCTTTATGTTAACAATTTTTAAATTCTAAACTAAGTTTAGTGACTCGTTGACGATAAAATACCGTAGTGATCTTCTTCTTAGTGTATTTATACAATATGTAAAGAAAACCCTGTCCGATCCGTGAAGGTATTGTTAGGTATCGATATCTGATTGTACAAATGCCTACAAAGCCGGGCTAAACTTAAAAAAAAATCCCTAAAAAGTAAATTATTATTTCGCAAAAGGAGGTAACTTAATACCTATGCGCGGGCGAAAGGCGGAAGGGCGTGCGGGCGCGGGGGGCAGGGCACACGCACGCGGTCGCATCGTGAAAAATGGTCTTGTCACTTTTTTTAAAAATATCAAATTTCGGAAGAAGTTGGAATTAATTCGCGGAAAAAAATTGATTTAAAAATTCATTAGGATTGTTACTATAATGATTATGTAAAATTTCATAATTTATTTAGTCATGTGTTTAACTAACCTTTTTTATTTTAAAATACTTGGGGTCTGTGCTCCACGCGTCCGGCGACATTGATTGCAACGTTAAAGCACGCATTTCCGCAGCTTGGGCAAAATGGCGTGAGGTGACAGGTGTCATTTGTGACCTCAAAATCCCGGTTAAGCTTAGGGGACAGGTCTATAAGACTATCATTAGACCTGTCCTTCTGTATGGCAGTGAGGCGTGGCCTGTGCAAGCACACAAGCAGGAGCTGCGTGTCACGGAGATGAATATGCTGCGGTGGATGTGTGGAGTTACGCGGAAAGACCGCATTAGAAACTCCCGCATCCGTGGCAGTCTCCGTGTCCGTGACATGGCAGACAAACTGCAAGAGAGTCGCCTGCGCTGGTACCGTCACGTCTTACGTAAACCGGCATGTTATGTAGGTAACAAATGTCTTGCCATGGCGCCTCCGCCGGGCCGGAATAAGCGAGGTAGACCAAAGAAGTGCTGGCTTGACGTTGTAAGAGATGACATGCGTGCCAACAAACTCACACCACGGGATGCCAGAGATCGTGCGAAATGGAGGCGTATGAGTAGGAAAGCGGACCCCGGGCTCCAACGCGAAAGCCGCGAATGCGACCGGGATTATACGCTAAGATGATGATGATGATTTAACTAACCTTTTTTATCTGATTGGACTCGACCAATAATTTGACTGTGTGTTTGGCGCCCACAGGATTGGACTCACATGAACAAAAATTATAAAGTAGGCTATATGTAGAAGAATGAACGTAATTGGATTTGATTACAATTTATAAATAAAACAATATTCTAACTAAAAACATTCACATTCATTCAAACATTAACTAAAAATATTCTAAATAACTCGAGTTGGTCTCCAAAGCCTAGAGCACAGGCGTAGAGTAGCCAGCCTTTCGGTGTTCTATAGGATGCATTTCGGGGAGTGTGCGATGGAATTGCATGATTTAATTCCCCCATCTCCGTTCCACCAGCGGACGACTCGTTGTATGGCTGGTTTCCACCCTTACGTTGTTAACACCACTACGATCCGGACTAAGCGTTTCGCCTCCTCCTTTATACCGCGTACATCGAGGGACTGGAATAAATTGCCAGCGGCGGTGTTTCTGTCGGACTACAATTTGAGTGTCTTCAAGGCTAGAGTGAATAGGCTCTTAATAAACTAGTGCGCTTTACCATCAACGATTGCGTCACTGCTTACCATCAGGCAGGATTGCGGTCAAGCGCTAGTTTATAAAATATAAAAAAAAAAAATAAAAAAAATATTGCTGACCCAGTGACTAAATAATATTATGTTACAAGATACCTACATGATTTTCTATATTTTCAAAAATTCCAGATTTTCTTTCGAATCCAAAGGATTTGTTATATCTACTAGAATCGTGAGTTGTTCGAAAGAGGTACCGTGACTCCTGGCGCACAGGGAAGTGAAACACGGGTGGGTTATAGTCAGTAAAAATCTGACACGCCCTTCCGCTCCGCTCGGAACAGGAGAGATCATTAATTTGATGATTTCCCATCCAAAAAAGGAGTTAGTTTAATTCATTCTCAAAGCCTGAATATATGTAAAATATCAATTTTGAGTCATGATAAACCAAATGAATAAAAAAATCTTTCTCTAAAACCACTCAAAAATCTTTCCTTCCTTAGGTAGAAGCGAAAAATTCCCCATTTACATTGAACTACGTCGCGGCTCCATAAAGTTGTTTTTATCTCATTTCATAAATGGCTGCATATAAACAAAATTATGAAGTTTAATGCCATTTGCTGACGCGTTATAAGCTTGTTATAAATAAAATTTCGCACACGTGTCCAGCGATCGATGGTAACTTACAGGTGCCAATGGCCGCAAGCATATCTCCATTTTTTTTTTAATAATTATAAACTAGTACTTGACTGCAATCCCGACTGATAGTACTTAAGCAGTGATGCAATCGTTGATGGAAAAGCGCGCTAGATTATTAGGTAAAAGCCTATTCACTCAAAAAAACTGAGTAAATAGGAAGGAAGACGACAGCTGGGCGAGGTGATGCGATACGTTAAACCCAACAATATTGACAATTTGTTACAGTGGAGCATTATGGTTTCCACTATCATATGAATATTATCTCAGGTGTACTACTCAATATACAGTGTGGCGTTTAGCTTATCTCAGGTATCTACGTTTTCTCGGTGGTAGGCCCATAACATCGGCTGCGGCAGAAGTTATCACCCAGCAGACAAAGTCTTGCCGCCAAGCGATTCATCGTAATCTGGCATGATCAATCTCCATCTGGCGCAGCATCATTGGTCGTGTTGTTTGGTTTAACATTGCATCACCTCACTCAACTGCCGTCTTCCTAACTATTCACTCAGTTTTTTTTTAGTGAATAAGGTCTTAACTAACTAACGCGCTTTACCATCAACGATTACATCACTACATACCAGCAGGTGGGATTGTGGTCAAGCAGTAGTTTATAATTATAAAAAAATGATGTATACCTATAGTCCACAATAAAAATGATTTGATTTGATTTAAATTACAGAAAATAAAAAGATTTTATAAAGGGTGAACACAATGGGCGGTCTTATCGCTAAGAGCGATCTTTTACAGACAACCTTTGGATGGAATACCAAAGATAAGGAGAGTGTATAGGTAGTGTATAGTGTACCCTATATCTACTACTAGCTAAGCCACGCGGTTCAACTCGCGTAGGTATCGATATGTTTTTTTTATACGCCCCGGTCCCATTGGGCGCAGCTTGAAAAATGAAAAGAATTTTGAAAGAAAAGAATTTTTTCGTGAAAAAGAATTTTTCAAATCGGACCAGTAGTTCCTGAGATTAGCACGTTCAAACAAACAAACTCTTCATCTTTATACACTATGTAACAAAAACCCTGTTGTTCCTTTCAGGGGCATATATGTTTATTTACAAGAACATACATCATTAATGAAATTATAATTTAAAAAAAGTAATTATTGTCTAGTCGAGGGGTCAACATCAAATAACTATTAAAATCGACACATTCGACAAAATGTTTAGAATATCGGACATTATAAGTTAAAGAGATTGCCGGGAACGTTCTACTTATGTCTTCTTCATGCAGAATTGCAAAGGTAAGAAATTAATTATCTTTAATTAATTTCTTACCTTAATTAATTTCTTATTTAATTATAATTATAATTGGGTTTTGGGTTGGGTTATTGTTACATATTGTATATTAGTATAGATTACAGGTTAACCCAATGCGGCTATAGTAACTAAAAATACTATCTAAAACAATTTACAAACAACACATCCCTAGTAGATTCACTCAGAAAACAACAATATCATCATCAAACATTACCTTTTCTCTTAACCAGGTACCCATCTAATTTCGTAACCTTTTTCAAAGCTCCTCTGAATCCCCTCCCACATAATATATCAGCAAATCTAAACAATAACCTCGACCCACTCTAAAGCAATATCAGCAACAGAGATAACATAATAACAGATTACAAATCAGAATAAAACAGCAAATATTATCTGTTTGCTCTATGCTACTGTCTGGATGAGGGAATTCCAAGAAGTAGACCGTCTTTTTACGGTGAACTAGCAACCTGCTGGGTAATTACGTAATACACAATGAGTAGCAATAGGTTTCATTTTGACATTTCAGCAACATTCATTGCGTTATTTACGTTGTTAAGCAGACATATTTGTACGAGTCAGCCATCGTACATGACACGCGCGTGTTAGGATAGCAGAGTGTGGGTTATTAATTTTTTTTTTTTTATTATTTATAAACTAGTGCTTGACTGCAATCCCGCCTGATGGTAAGCAGTGATGCAATCGTTGATGGTAAAACGCACTAGCTTATTAAGCCTATTCACTCAAAAAAACTGAGCGAATAGGAAGGAAGACGGCAGTTGAGCGAGGTGATGCAATGTTTAACCCAACAACACGACCAACGATGCTGCGCCAGAGGATGATCTGGAGACCCTCCACGACCAAACTCCCGACACAACAACATTAGGCACATCGTACCGGGTACACATCGCAACACAACTGCTCAGACCCGTCCTCCGTACGGCTTCATCAGCCATCATGCCGGAACACGACGAATCGCTTGGCGGCAAGACTTTGTCTGGTGGGTGGTAACTTATGCCGGCGGCTGATGTTGTTGCCTACCACCGAGAAATATATTAAAGCAGATTAATAATATTAAAGCAGATATTATGGAAGAAACATTATGTCTATATTTACTTATAACATTACACACTGGGCATATTTAGAATCATCAGCAATATCAGCAATACAAATTACATAAGACCAGGCACATAAGAATAACATGCCTATAACAAATATTAAGAATACTTAACTGGTAGTGTGCTCGGTCCGACGCCGACGGCTCGATGAAGACTCCCTACTAAGGGACGAGTCACCGTATTTATAGGAAATGCCACTCTCAGAGTACCATCGAGCCGTTTTTATAATTTTATATAACTTATTTCACCCTCAGAATCAACTAAACTTAAGCAATCCACAATACAATACTTTTATTAGAATTATGAGTCGTTATAGATATAACACGCGCATTACCTACGTAGATCAGCACTATTCCGTCGCCTCGCACAAATTATAGTGTAAGGCGACAGTACACGATCAGCCTTCAAAGACTGTACTTACTTACACATTAATATACTGTTAGTTACGAGTTAGTTAAAAATTCAATAACTCATCATATTTGGCTATCTCTGACTATTATTGAAGTTAATAACCAAGGTGTGTGCGAATCAATCAGCAGCGCATACAATATTTTTCGAACATATTAGTGTAATAGTGTCTTACGCACCCTAAGTCATCATCTACATCTCAGCGTTAATCCCAGTCGCATCCAATGCCTTTCAGCTTAGAAGTCTGGGGTCCGCTTTGCCAGTCAAATTGCTGATTTTTGGCTAAACTTCGATATTTCCACAACCCGAAGGCGACATCGAAGCATTGCAGTTAGACCAATTGTTGTACTTTTGAGGGCTCCAACAACCCGTAACGACTGCCATTAGATGTTCATATGGCAACCGGGACTAACGGCTTAATGTGTTTTCCGAGGCACGACCAGACCAATACAAATATTTGCACTGCGTGGGGATCGATCCCGCGCCTCCTTGTGTAGCGGCTGCGCTCGCTGCCGCTACGCCACGGAGGCTGTGCTTACGCACCCTAAGTGCATGAGCCAAAACCAATCCCAGCATTACTCAAACTATTATTTTGATTTAAAAAAGGAAGCTCCATGTCGAATTTCTTTTTTCTCTATGGTAGGCCATAATATCGGCTGCCGGCAGAAGTTACCACCCACCAGACAAAGTCTTGCCGCCAAGCGATTCGTCGCGTTCCGGCATGATGTCTGGTGAAGCCGTACGGAGTCGTACGGGTCTGAGCAGTTGTGTTGCGATATGTGACGGGTACGACGCGTCAAATGTTGTTCTGTCGGGAGTTTGGTCGTGTAGGGTCTCCAGATCAATCTCCTTTGTGTTTTAATAGTATAGTATTATATTTGTTGTGATATATTTTGTTATATATTAGTTTATAAGTATTTTTATGTTATAGTTTGTATTATATTTTCTATGGGCCCCAGTGGCTTGAATTAATTTTTTTTTTTTTTTATATTATAAACTGGCGCTTGACCGCAATCCTGCCTGATGGTAAGCAGTGACGCAATCGTTGATGGTAAAGCGCACTAGTTTATTAAGAGCCTATTCACTCTAGCCTTGAAGACACTCAAATTGTAGTCCGACGGAAACACCGCCGCTGGCAAATTGTTCCAGTCCCTCGATGTACGCGGTATAAAGGAGGAGGCGAAACGCTTCGTCGGATCGTAGTGGTGTTAACAACGTAAGGGTGGAAACCAGCCGTACGACGGGTCGTCCGCTGGTGGAACGGAGATGGGGGAATTAAATCATGCAATTCCATCTTTTACTCCCAGAAATTCATCCTATAAAACACCGAAGGCTGGCTACTCTACGCCTGTGCTCTAGGCTTTGGAGACCAACTCGAGTTAGATCAGGGTCACCAATCAGCCTCTTTGCACGTCTCTCCACTGAATCCAAAGTGGCCAGGTGACACTTGGCAGCACCAGCCCAAATGTGGCTGGAGTACTCCACACACGAACGGACCTGTGCTTTGTATAACATTAGAAGCTGCCCAGGTGTGAAGTAATGCCGGACCTTTGCGATAACGCCAAGTTTCTTGGCAGCCACCTTAGCCTTGGACTCAATGAACCGCCCAAAGTTAAGGTCCGAGGAAATCTCAACCCCCAAAAGCTGAAGGCGGTCGGAACACTCCAAGGACACATTCCGAAAAGTAGGAGCCAAGGTGAACGGGCTCCCTTTGGCGGTGAAAAGACACGCCTGTGTTTTGGCGGCATTGAATGCTACAAGATTGGCATTGCCCCATTCGGAGACTGCCTGCAGCGCAACACTCGTTCGCTCAACCATGGCCTCCCTTTCGGACCGGATTGATTCCCTACTAGCCCGAGCACCCGGCAGGTATCTCTCTACAACTGTGCTGTCATCTGCATACCCATCGATACCAGGCATCAGCAGATCGTTAATATGCAGCAGGAACAGAGTTGCAGAGAGAACAGACCCCTGAGGAACACCGGCATTAGTTGACATGGGCTCAGAAGAGCATCCATCGACAACAACTCGGAGGGACCGTTCAGTCAGGAAGTCTTTTACCCAGCCAGTCAGGCTAGGGGAAATGCCGTACGATGGAAGCTTACTCAAAAGGCCAGCGTGCCATACCCGGTCGAAGGCCTTCGAGACATCAAGGGAGACAGCAATCGCTTCCCCATTCTTCTCGAGGGCCTCGCCCCACAAGTGAGTGGCATACACTAGTAGGTCCCCAGTTGATCGATTGCGGCGAAACCCGTACTGTCGGTCACTGGGGAGATCGTTACCTTCCAGGTATGCCAAGAGGCGCGAGTTCAATACGCGCTCCATAATTTTGCAAAGTATGGAGGTGATCGAAATCGGCCGATAGTTGGCAGGATCGGCACGACTACCCTTCTTGGGCACGGGCTGCACGTTAGCAAGCTTCCAGGACTTGGGCACAATACCAGTCCTGAATGAGAGGCGATATAAGCGCGTCAATCATTGGTCGCATCATTGGTCGTGTTGTTGGGTTTAACATTGCATCGCCTCGCTCAACTGCCGTTTTCCTTCCTATTCATGCGCTTTACCTTCATATAATTGTATCATTGCTTAGATAGTAAGCCTGCAGTACCTGTACCCGTACCTGTAGTGTAGTGCCTGTAGTTACTAGTTTATAATTTAAAAAAAAATCAAGATTCATATGTTAAGTGTAAAGTTTTGGTAGAGGACGACTTCAAATTGTTAATGACCTCAAACACATATAAAATATACTTACAGCAAAAACAAATGAAATCTACTAACCTGTAAAGTGGTTTTCCCCCAGCATGTCGAAACCACAGCACCATATATACCCGGTCTTCATTTGAATCCGGCTCGATGTCGCAAGGAAGGGAAGCCGTCCGCCCCACCACGGCTTCGACTTCCACAGTCGATACTGGAACAAAATCGACTGTCTTTTAATAGACTTGATCTTTTTTTGAGTTCGTTAGGGGCAGTACAATCTTAGTTTAAGAATAACTTTACTTAAGCTTAAACTTCGACAGTTAATAGCTGGCGATCGATTCTGCAGAAATAATTTAAAAACAATTTAAGCCTACTATGAATAATTTTTCACATTGAGATTTTAAAAAACTCGAAAAAGCTAGTCTGACAAAATCCTGTGTTTTAGGAGCCAGGGTTCATCACGGTATGACACACAGCTGGCATAAAGTGACGTGCAAGTACTACATCATCCTTTTTAACGTCCTACTGCTGGGAACATGTCTCCTCTCATACAGAGAAAGATTGAGCTTAATTACCACGCTTGCTCAATGTGGTTTGGCCTTGCTGAATGCAGGTTTGCAAGTACTTATTTTAACCCCTATGTACGATATGTTTTTTTTATATGCTCGGCACCTATTGGTCGCAGTGTGGTGTTATATAGCCTTACTGGATTAATGGCCACATTTGGGCTGGTGCTGCCAAGTGTCACCTGGCCACTTTGGATTCAGTGGAGAGACGTGCAAAGAGGCTGATTGGTGACCCTAATCTAACTCGAGTTGGTCTCCAAAGCCTAGAGCACAGGCGTAGAGTAGCCAGCCTTTCGGTGTTCTATAGGATGCATTTCGGGGAGTGTGCGAGGGAATTGCATGATTTAATTCCCCCATCTCCGTTCCACCAGCGGACGACCTGTCGTACGGCTGGTTTCCACCCTTACGTTGTTAACACCACTACGATCCGGACGAAGCGTTTCGCCTCCTCCTTTATACCGCGTACATCGAGGGACTGGAACAATTTGCACGCGGCGGTGTTTCCGTCGGACTACAATTTGAGTGTCTTCAAGGCTAGAGTGAATAGGCTCTTAATAAACTAGTGCGCTTTACCATCAACGATTGCGTCACTGCTTACCATCAGGCAGGATTGCGGTCAAGCGCTGGTTTATAATATTTAAAAAAAAAAATGGGCTATCCAACGAAAAAATAATTTTCCAAATCGCACCAGTAGTTCCAGAGATTAGCGTGTTCAAACAAGCAAACTCTTCAGCTTTATAGATCAGTATAGATTAGGTTGTTATTTTAAGAGACAATAGTAATAAGATTATCGGTTTCGTCATATGTTAACTTATGGAACCATTCATTTTTCACAATATTCATTATAACTTCGCCGTTAGTCAGCAAGTAGATGGGTACGAATTATGTTTTTTTTTTATACAGTCCAGAAGTAGTCGTTGCATACTGTCGGCTGGCAAACCTGGAACGGCATTGGACTATATTGCATACAGGAGTACATAGATGACTTGAACCCTTTTCCATCAGTGCCATGGTATGTGGACTAATGAATATGAATGTTTGGAATGAACCGCTTCCATAGCAACATCTCAGTATACATTTGGTAAAAAAAAAGTCACTAAAAAGCATGTATTAGCTATTGCACAAACCAAACGACTCTAAACATAAACGAAATATCTTTACAAAGGATTCCACCTGTCCAAACGAAATAAATGTATAATGTATAGACACATAATAGAAAAACAATAACCTAAAGTTGTAATATGTTTTCATGGCGGGTTTGAGCCCAAACCAACATTGGAGAGATATCATATCATTATATATAAAATATTTTCTTTAATATGTAATAATATATACTAAGAAATGTTAAAAGGAATTCATGTTATTATTGCCCCCCTGTAATCTCGCAGAACATGTATCAATGTATGCAATCCCTTAATTACTAAAACAAAAGAAACGAAAACGTATCTCTCACTTTTCAATAAATATATATGGACAAATCACACAGATTGAGCTAGCCCCAAAGTAAGTTCGTGAGATGTGTTATGGGATACTAACTCAACGATACTATATTTATAATAGATACATATATAGATAAACATCCAAGACCCAGGACAATCAGGAAAAGATCGTTTTCCATCATGACCTGGCCGGGGATCGAACTCGGGGCCTCCACGTCGCAGGCAGGCATGCTGACCGCTGCGCCACGGAGGTCTAACTTTTAAATTTTGTCGGTAGACACTGACAAAATATACGGTTTAATTGCCTAAAAACAGCAAGCGACTATAGCGCACAAAGAATACTCACTCCAAAAATTTGAATTGAACAGTTTATACCTAATTGTATGTCGATATTTATTAAAGAAGCCCTGCCTTCCCCTTGTTTTCATTGCCAAAACATTTCCATCATTATAAAAGCTAAAAAAGTAAGATCCATTCAAATTTCCAAATAAGTCATGTTTGATTCTACCGGCAGCAGCATCGCTATGCGTCATGTATGCCATTACCCACGATTAATCCTCAACTTGTCGTCTACTGCAATTTATAAGAAACTTGAGGACAGAATTGGGTTATCGGTCCTATGGCCCGGTCTAGAATCAAAGTAATATATGCATGTAACCGCTTGAAAATTCATTATGCCAATCGAAATATGTACACTGCTGGGCATAGTCCTCCCCAAGCACCTCCGCTCCGATCGGGTCCATGTTTTTCGATCATCGATTCAAGATCGTCGATCCACCTTGTTGACTTCCAATACGCGGTTGCCACTCTAGAATCCTTCGGTTCTATGCGCCATCTATCTGTTCTGTTAGCAATGTGCCCTGACCACTGCCACTTAAGTTTGGCAATTCTGCAGGGTATGATGGTCACCTTAGTTCTCAGGCAGATCTCTTCATTTCTGATTCGATCACGCAGGAAAACTCCAGGCACAGCTGTCTCCACTGCACTTTGGGTATTTTTTTATTTTTATTTTACAAAAAAGTGTGCCCCACACTAGCTATTACTCCTGTATCGTGAGTGCGTTTACAAACATAATCCATACTAATATTATAAAGGCAAAAGTAACTCTGTCTATCTGTCTGTCTGTCTGTCTGTCTGTCTGTTACGCTTTCCCGCCTAAACCTCTCAGCCGATTTTGATGAAATTTGGCACAGACAATCTTTAGACCCTGAGAAAGAACATAGGCTACGTTTCATCCCGGAAAAATTTGATGTTCCCGAAGGAAATCTAAAAAGCGCGATATAACCGAACTCCACGCGGGCGAAGCCGCGGGCGGAAAGCTCACATACACAAACAGCCAGACACGGAACAACTGCTTGTAGGTTATACAAATATTTGTTCCATACGGGAATCGAACTCGCGATACGCAGTGCAGTAATGCTTTTTACTTATTTACATTTTCATTTCAATGTTTTCTTTTTTTTTGTTTTGCTTTACTTTTATTTTGGCGTGGTAGCTGGCATATGGTAAATAATTTCATTGTTGTTGTATTTTCTTGTGTTCATCACTATACATAGTATTGTAAAAAGTTTGTGTTTTTTTAAATGAACAGACCGCTGTGCTGCGGGGGAGTTTGTTCTGTCACTTCTTTTTCCCAGCGAAAGCACTAGGAAGTGTCGATGGGTGGGCGTTTTGGGGGCCTGTCTTAAGTAATATTGACGTTCAAAAAGTGCTGATTCTCAGCCAAATTTGAATAAATGTCTGTTGATTTTGATTTTGAGCTACAGCGCCAACCGTGCCTATAATAACTTTATCCCTTCTAATAAGGCCTATTGTGAGTGGGCATCTTTTAATGCCATATATTGTCTTCAACACGCACTGATCAAAAACTTCCGTGTTATCTTGGGGTACCTACTGCAGTATATGGGAAGAGAAGATACCGCATATCTACCCGGCATCCGGGTAGATATGCGGTCCAGTCAGATTCGATGATTGAGTTTTACAATTTCTCCACAAATTACACGATTCTCCTTTTTTATACTATATTTTTTACAGGCCTTATAAAGGTATGCCAGCCTCATCATACCCTTATCTAATTAATATTAGCATTAACAGAATATAATAAATGATTAAATAACATTATTGTGAAAGCCAGGGAGATAGTGATGCAGGAACCATTTGGTATATGAGTTTCGCTTCTCCTATCATACATATTAAGTTTTAACTCTTGCATCTCTCTCTCTCTCTCTCTCTCTCTCTCTCTCTCTCTCTCTCTCTCTCTCTCTCTCTCTCTCTCTCTCTCTCTCTCTCTCTCTCTCTCTCTCTCTCTCTCTCTCTCTCTCTATAAATATATATATATATATATATATATATATATATAGATATCCCTTTGGGCACTTTGTTGATCAGACGTGCCGTATAGGTAGTAATTTGTTGATCAATTTTCACTTGTTGATCCGGGGGCCTTTTCTTGATCCGTTGCTATCTGACCATAAATATGTGGCTCCGTTCGGAGCCGCTTGACGGCAAGATTTTGTCTGGTGGGTGGTAACTTCTGCCGGCAGCCGATGTTATGGCCTACCACCGAGCAAAGGCACCGAGCATAGTTGCAAAGTTCTTATCAATACGAATTAATCAAGCACAAACGCAAGGTGGCTGCTGTGAATAGTTGAGGAGTTCCCTCGACTGCCTATGGTCTTCATCATGAGATTTACTACAAACCATCTTTTTAACCCATATAGGTGCAAAGTTCTCATCAATATAAATGAATTAAGTCCAACCACCATCTATATATATATATATATATATATATATATATATATATATATATATATATATATAAACCCCTCTTTGGGCACATAGTTGATCCAGCCGCAATCCCGAACACAATAGACTCCACCTTTAGCACGGAATAACTTTGATCTAGCTGCGTATTTCTCGGGCGGAGTGGCAACGTTGCATTCTGTTAAGCGATGTTGCCAAACATATTCATCGATAAGACATTATACTCGATAAAAATTTTTTCAACAATTTCATGCATTAATGGATCCGTAACGGCTAAATTTTTTGAAGCCACGAGGACTTTTTAGCTCTGAATATATTTAAAAAATCAATTACTTGTGTTGATCCATTTATATACTCGTACTTCCAGTAATACATCTTTTGATCCGATACCTATACCGTAACAATTGATCAAATAGGAATTTACTATAGCTAATCTAGATATTTTATATGCGCAATGCTCCATACATTGTAAGATCTATATATATTTTTTTACAATTCCATGCATTAGTGGATCCATAACGACTATTTTTTTTAAATGCACGAAGACTTTTGGCTTGGAATATATTTCAAAAATCATTGCCTTATGTTGATCCATGTAGCTACTCGTACTTCGTAATACTTATTTTGATCTGAAGATGTACTGATACCGTACCGGTCGATCAATTATGTTTAGTATGAAGTCAAAGTTATTGTTATTAAAAAGCCTCGTACTCAAAATAAAACAATGTTTTCCTGATGTTATAACCCGGGTCAGGAGTTTTGGCGGGAAAGTTAAGCTGAGCTTAAATTTTTCCATTAGAGTTTTAAATTACTTAAAGTGTTCTTTAGTAAATAAAAGTGCGAGATTTATGTAGTAAAAAATGCATTCAGTAAATAATTCATAAAGAACATTGAGATATCCTAGCGTAGTGTGTACAATAAACATGTGTACCTCATTTATAATATTTTTGTGAATTAAAAAAGATAAACTCAACCGCACGTTAGTGGAAATAAAATCATATTTGCTACTTACTAAGTAATAAAGGTAATAAAGATCTGTGGATCTGGTGGATGATTTCTCAGTCTACTCAAAGTTACATACCTAAGTGTGTTATAAAAATAATTTCGCTTAGTCGCGTTATATTTTAGCGAAAGAAAGCGCTGTTTTCTAATCAAATCAAATTAAATCATTTATTTGTTAACACAGGTAAATATTGACAGATCTTACAAAGAATAATAATGATATGATGAATGAATAGTAATGGTTTGTGGTAGGTACTGGAACGCGTTAGACACATGGAATGTCAACTTTAGCGGCCGCAATTTCGAAATAGGGAGTTTGCGTTTCGTTCCAACGTCCTAGTTTGAATTTCTTTCGAAAAAAAACTGCATTCGAAACATGGAATACCAAGGAGGTAACTAATAAAAGGTTTTATTCAAATTTTGGACTATCTTGCAAATAGACAGTAGTAGATTGTTTATTGAAAAAAACAAAAGAACATTATAATAGCGCGGGAAAAAATATTATTGTTCATTATTCGTTATTGAACTTAAAAAAGAAAATTATGTGTTTGATTTCCGCAGATTGTTTGAGAAAAGTAGTTAGTAAATGCCTGCGTGATTTCACCGTATACTGCTTAGTATGATACTATTGTCATCGGCAGCAGCGCGGGCAATAGCAATAAAAAAGTTAGTAATCAATGTCAAAATCCTATAAAATTTGAATTGTCAACAGAAAAATTATTTTCTTTTGGGAATTTAAGTGTTTACCCGACTTCAAAAAAAGGAGGAGGTTTACAATTCGTCGCAATCTTTTTTTATGTGTGTTCATCGATTACTGTAAGACGCCTGGACCCGTTTACGAAATTCTTGTTTTATTTGAAAGGGTGGTCCCATAGTCACCAGGTCAGGATCTGATGATTAAAAATTAGAGAAATCAAGGAAAACTTTCAAAATTTTTACGGACAACTAGTGCATTTCTAGTTATTTTCATTAAGTATTTTAAAGCACTACAATTTAGTAATGATCTGGAGTAGATATGAAGTCGGGAGACAGTTGAGGGAACTCCTCGACAATTCACAGCAACTGCCTTGCGTTTGAACTTGAGTAATTTGTATTAATAAGAACTTTACACCTAAATGGGTTGTAACTGTCATTAGGGCTCTGATGATGAATACAAAGGCCAGTTCAGGTAACTCCTCAACGGTTTACAGTAGTTCCCTTGTATTTGGAATTTATTAATATATATTGATGAGCAATTTTCACCGATATGCATTATTATGAAAATCTGTAGTAGATTTGATGATGAAGACCACGACCGACAAACATTCATTTTAGCCGACATATATTTTTTTTAAATAATTATAAACTAGCGCTTGACTGCAATTCCGCCTGATGGTAAGCAGTGATGCAATCGTTGATGGTAAAGCGCGCTAGTTTATTAAGCCCATTCACTTAAAAAACCTTAGTGAATAGGAAGGAAGACGGCAGTTGAGCGTCGACAACGCTGCGCCAGAGGGAGATTGATGTGGAGACCCTCCACGACCAAACTTCCGGCACAACAACATTTGGCGCATCGTACCCGGCACACACTGCAACACAACTGCTCAGACCCGTCCTCCGTACGGCTTCACCAGAAATCAGGCCGGTACACGACGAATCGCTTGGCGGCAAGATTTTGTCTGGTGGGTGGTAACTTCTGCCGGCAGCCGATGTTATGGCCTACCACCGAGCAAAGGCACCGAGCATAGTTGCAAAGTTCTTATCAATACGAATTATCAAGCACAACACACACACGCAAGGTGGCTGCTGTGAATAGTTGAGGAGTTCCCTCGACTGCCTATGGTCTTCATCATGAGATTTACTACAAACAATCTTTTTAACCGATATAGGTGCAAAGTTCTCATCAATATAAATGAATTAAGTCCAAACACAAGGTACCTACTATTAAACGTTGAAGAGTTCCCTGAACTGGCCTTTGCTTTTATCACCAGAGCCTTCATGATAGTCATAACCCATCTTTTTGTAAAGTTCTTATCAATACAAATTAATAAGCACAAACTCAATGTAGCTGCTGTGAATCATTGAGGAGTTCCCTTGACTGTCTAGGGTCTTCATCATCAGATATACTGCACACCTTCATTTCAACCCATACAGGTGAAAAGTTCTCATCAATATAAATGAATTAAGTCCAAACACAAGGTACCTACTATTAACCGTTGAAGAGTTCCCTGAACTGGCCTTTGCTTTTATCACCAGAGCCTTCATGACAGCCATAACCCATCTTATTGTAAAGTTCTTATCAACACAAATTAATCAAGCACAAACTCAAGGTAGCTGCTGTGAATAATTGAGGAGTTCCCTTGACTTTCTCCCGGCTCCATCATCAGCTATACCAGACCTTTATCAAATTGTAGTTCTCTGAAATACTTAATGAAGATACTTAGAAATAAACTAGTCGCCCCTACGATTTTTGGAAGTTCCTCTTGATTTCTTTAGTCTTCCATCATCAGATCCTGACTATGGGACCATTTAGAAAGTTTACCTTTTCTAACATAAAAAGAATTTTGTTAATCGGTTTAGGCGTCTGAGATTTATCGGTGAACATACATAAAAAGTAACTGCTGCTTATCCAATCGCTTCACTCCCTTGGCAAATGCTGCGCCCTGATTGGCCCGTTTGAATTGGATCAACAACTGGTCAGACGCCAAAAAGGTGGATTTGTATAAAACAGCCCTTAATTATTGTTATTACTTATTATTATTCATCGTGACAAATGTGGCTCCGAACGGAGCCACATATTTATGGTCAGATAGCAACGGATCAAGAAAAGGCCCCCGGATCAACAAGTGAAAATGGATCAACAAATTACTACCTATACGGCACGTCTGATCAACAAAGTGCCCAAAGGGATATCTATATATATATATATATATATATAAATATAATATATATATATATAAACACCTCTTTGGGCACATAGTTGATCCAGCCGCGATCCCGAACACAATAGACTCCACCTTTAGCACGGAATAACTTTAATCCAGTTGCGTATTTCTCGGGCGGAGTGGCAACGTCACATTCGGTTAAGCGATGTTGCCAAACATATTCGTCGATAGGACATTATACTCGATAAAAATTTTTCAACAATTTCACGCATTGGTGGATCCATAACGGCTAAATTTTTTGAACCCACGAGTACTTTTTAGCTCTGAATATATTTCAAAAATCAATTACTTGTGTTGAACCATTTATATACTCGTACTTTCAGTAATACATCTTTTGATCCGATACCTATACCGTAACAGTTGATCAAATAGGAATTTATTGTAGCTAATCTAGATATTTTATATTCGCAATGCTCCATACATTGTAAGATCTATATATATTTTTTAACAATTCCATGCATTAGTGGATCCATAACGACTATTTTTTTAAATGCACAAAGACTTTTTGGCTTGGAATATATTTCAAAAATCATTGTCTTATGTTGATCCATTTATATACTCGTACTTCCAGTAATACATCTTTTGATCCGATATCTATATCGTAACAGTTGATCAATTATGAATTTATTATAGCTAATCTAGATATTTTATATTCGCAATGCTCCATACATTGTAAGATCTTTAGATATTTTTTAACAAGTCCATGCATTAGTGGATCCATAACGACTATTTTTCTTAAATGCACGAAGACTTTTTGGCTTGGAATATATTTCAAAAATCATTGCCTTATGTTGATCCATGTAGCTACTTCGTAATACTTATTTTGATCTGAAGATGTACTGGTACCGTACCGGTCGATCAATTATGTTTAGTATGAAGTCAAAGTTATTGTTATTAATATTTAAAGAGGTTGAATTTTGCGTATGGGGTTTTTATACTTTATTTCTAACTTACCATTTATATTAAGTTTTTAAACTCTATTCATCGAAATCAATCTAATTAGTCTAAACACGATATCGGCACTGCATGTTTTGGGCTGAAAATATTGTGTGGACGGCCTCGGTTACACTCAATGCAATTAACACTGCTTGTATAGACTTCTTTGCTAGAAATTGTATGCGAATACATATTATTATTAAATTTGAAGTTTCAGTTTTAAGCGTTGAATTTTGCGTAGCGGTTTTTTAAGGTATTAATCAGGTAGAAAGAAAAATTGTTTACTCCTTCCAAACAGAACGCACATTACAATAATAATACTAAAAAATAATAAACACAAAATAAAGAAAAAGAAAAAAAAAAAGTAATATAATTTACTAAAAAGCCTCGTACTCAAAATAAAACAATGTTTTCCTGATGTTATAATCCGAATCAGGAGTTTTGGCGGGAAAGTTAAGCTGAGCTTCGATTGTTCCATTGGAGTTATAAATTATTTAAAGTGTTCTTTACTAAATAAAAGTGCGAGATTTATGTAGTAAAAAGTGCATTCAGTAAATAATTCATAAAGAACCTTGAGATATCCTAGCGTAGTGTGTACAATAAACATGTGTACCATTTATAATATATTTGTAAATTAAAAAATATAAACTCAACCGCACGTTAGTGGAAATAAAATCATATTTGCTACTTACTAAGTAATAAAGGTAATAAAGATCTGTGGATCTGGTGGATGATTTCTCAGTCTACTCAAAATTACATACCTAAGTGTGTTATTATAAAAATAGTTTCGCTTACCTAGTCGCGTTATATTTTAGCGAAAGAAAGCGCTTTTCTCTAATCAAATCAAATTAAATCATTTATTTGTTAACACAGGTAAATATTGACAGATCTTACAAAGAATAATAATGATATGATGAATGAATAATAACGGTTTGTGGTAGGTACTGGAACGCGTTAGACACATGGAATGTCAACTTTAGCGGCCGCAATTTCGAAATAGGGAGATTGCGTTTCGTTCCAACGTCCTAGTCTGAATTTCTTTCGAAAAAAAAAACTGCATTCGAAACATGGAATACCAAGGAGGTAACTAATAAAAGGTTTTATTCAAATTTTGGACTATCTTGCAAATAGACAGTAGTAGATTGTTTGTTGAAAAAAACGAAAGAACATTATAATAGCGCGGGGAAAAATATCATTGTCCATTATTCATTACTGAACTTAAAAAAGAAAATTATGTATTTGATTTCCGCAGATTATTTCAGAAAAGTAGTTAGTAAACGCCTGCGTGATTTCACTGTATACTGCTTAGTATGATACTATTGTCATCGGCAGCAGCGCGGGCGTTGAGACTAAAGGATTCGACCTCGGGCAATAGCAATAAAAAAGTTAGTAATCACTGTCAAATTCCTATAAAATTTAAATTTGTTGTTAAAGTTGTCAACAGAAAAATTATTTTCTTTTGGCAGTTTAAGTGTTTACCCGACTTCAAAAAAAAGGAGGAGGTTCACAATTCGTTACAATCTTTTTTTTTATGTATGTTCATCGATTACTGTAAGACGCCTGGACCCGTTTGCGAAATTCTTGTTTTATTTGAAAGGGTGGTCCCATAGTCACCATAGATCTGATGATTAAAGATTAGAGAAATCAAGGAAAACTTTCAAAACTTTTACGGGCAACTAGTGCATTTCTAGTTATTTTCATTAAGTATTTTAATGCACTACAATTTAGTAAAGATCTGGAGTAGATATGAAGTCGGGAGACAGTTGATCGAACTCCTCGACAATTCACAGCAACTACCTTGTGTTTGAACTTGATTAATTTGTATTAATAAGAACTTTACACCTAAATGGGTTGTAACTGTCATTAAGGCTCTGATGATGAATACAAAGGCCAGTTCAGGTAACTTCTCAACGGTTTACAGTAGTTCCCTTGTTTTTGGATTTAATTATATATTGATGAGCAATTTTCACCGATATGCATTATTATGAAAATCTGTAGTAGATTTGATGATGAAGACCACGACCGACAAACATTCATTTTAGCCCACATATTTTTTTTTTAATAATTATAAACTAGCGCTTGACTGCAATTCCGCCTGATGGTAAGCAGTGATGCAATCGTTGATGGTAAAGCGCGCTAGTTTATTAAGTCCATTCACTTACAAAACCTTAGTGAATAGGAAGGAAGACGGCAGTTGAGCGTCGACAACGCTGCACCAGAGGGAGATTGATGTGGAGACCCTCCATGACCAAACTCCCGGCACAACAACATTTGGCGCATCGTACCCGGCACACATCGCAACACAACTGCTCAGACCCCTCCTCCGTACGGCTTCACCAGAAATCAGGCCGGAACACGACGAATCGCTTGGCGGCAAGTCTTTGTCTGGTGGGTGCTAACTTCTGCCGGCAGCCGATGTTATGGCCTACCACCGAGCAAAGGCACCGAGCATAGCTGCAAAGTTCTTATCAATACGAATTAATCAAGCATTAATCATGCCCGGGCTAGTAGGGAATCAATCCGGTCCGAAAGAGAGGCCATGGTTGAGCGAATGAGTGTTGCACTGCAGGCAGTCTCCGAATGGGGCAATGCCAATCTTGTAGCATTCAATGCCGCCAAAACACAAGCGTGTCTTTTCACCGCCAAAAGGAGCCCGTTCACCTTGGCTCCTACTTTTCGAAATGTGTCCTTGGAGTGTTCCGACCGCCTTCAGCTTTTGGGGGTTGAGATTTCCTCGAACCTTAACTTTGGGCAGTTCATTGAGTCCAAGGCCAAGGTGGCTGCCAGGAAACTTGGCGTTATCGCAAAGGTCCGGCAGTACTTCACACCTGGGCAGCTTCTAATGTTATACAAAGCACAGGTCCGTTCGTGTGTGGAGTACTGCAGCCACATTTGGGCTGGTGCTGCCAAGTGTCACCTGGCCACTTTGGATTCAGTGGAGAGACGTGCAAAGAGGCTGATTGGTGACCTTGATCTAACTTGAGTTGGTCTCCAAAGCCTAGAGCACAGGCGTAGAGTAACCAGCCTTTCGATGTTCTATAGGATGCATTTCGGGGAGTGTGCGAGGGAATTGCATGATTTAATTCCCCCATCTTCGTTCCACCAGCGGACGACCCATCGTACGGCTGGTTTCCACCCTTACGTTGTTAACACCACTACGATCCGGACGAAGCGTTTTGCCTCCTCCTTTATACCGCGTACATCGAGGGACTGGAACAATTTGCCCGCGGCGGTGTTTCCGTTGGACTACAATTTGAGTGTCTTTAAGGCTAGAGTGAATAGGCTCTTAATAAACTAGTGCGCTTTACCATCAACGATTGCGTCACTGCTTACCATCAGGCAGGATTGCGGTCAAGCGCTGGTTTATCATATGTAAGAAAAAAAAAAAAAAAAAAAACACAAACGCAAGGTGGCTGCTGTGAATAGTTGAGGAGTTCCCTCGACTGCCTATAGTCTTCATCATCAGATTTACTACAAACCATCATTTTAACCCATATAGGTGCAAAATTCTCATCAATATAAATGAATTAAGTCCAAACACAAGGTACCTACTATTAACCGTTGAAGAGTTCCCTGAACTGGCCTTTGCTTTTATCACCAGAGCCTTCATGACAGTCATAACCCATCTTTTTGTAAAGTTCTTATCAATACAAATTAATAAGCACAAGCTCAATGTAGCTGCTGTGAATCATTGAGGAGTTCCCTTGACTGTCTAGGGTCTTCATCATCAGATATACTGCACACCTTCATTTCAACCCATACAGGTGAAAAGTTCTCATCAATATAAATGAATTAAGTCCAAACACAAGGTACCTACTGTTAACCGTTGAAGAGTTCCGTGAACTGGCCTTTTTTTTCATCACCAGAGCCTTCATGACAGTCATAACCCATCTTTTTGTAAAGTTCTTATCAACACAAATTAATCAAGCACAAACTCAAGGTAGCTGCTGCGAATAATTGAGGAGTTCCCTTGACTTTCTCCCGGCTCCATCATCAGCTATACCAGACCTTAACCAAATTGTAGTTCTCTGAAATACTTACTGAAGATACTTAGAAATGCACTAGTCGCCCCTACGATTTTTGGAAGTTCCTCTTGATTTCTTTAGTCTTCCATCATCAGATCCTGACTATGGGACCATTTAGAAAGTTTACCTTTTCTAACATAAAAAGAATTTTGTAAATCGGTCTAGGCGTCTGAGATTTATCGGTGAACATACATAAAAAAGTAACTGCTGCTTATCCAATCACTTCACGCCCTTGACAAATACTGCGCCCTGATTGGCCCATTTGAATTGGATCAACAACTGCCCAGACGCCAAAAAGGTGGATTTGTATAAAACAGCCCTTAATTATTGTTATTACTTATTATTATTCAGCGTGACACATGTGGCTCCGAACGGACCTACATATGTATGGGCAGATGGCATCGGATCAAGAAAAGGCCCCCGGATCAACAAGTGAAAATGGATCAACAAATTACTACCTATACGGCACGTCTGATCAACAAAGTGCCCAAAGGGATATCTATATATATATATACATATATATATATATATATATATATGTATATATATATATATCTCTCTCTTCTGTTCTTTTCGCATTCCATCAGTAAATGTTGAATATCTTCGATTTTGTTACATATTAGGCAATTAGGGAAACGATACTCCTTGGATAAGTTGGTTGGCAGACTCTCCGGCTTCTGATGAACCGTAACTGGGTACAAGGTATAACAGAATCCTGTCAGGACTTCAGGTTATGTGAAAGAGACCCTGGTGCACAGGCAAGTGAAAGAACTCGGGTGGGTTTATTCAGTAAAAATCTGACTCGTCCTTCCGCTTCACCCAGGGCGGCAGGGATCATTTGATGATTTCCCATCCACAAAAAAGGTATAACAGAATAAGTGCAAAACCTGAAACTTCGTTTATAATTGACTACATATTCAAATTCAGTAAATTTTAATACATAGTATTAAGGTATTAATTTTTTAAATAGTAATTTGCCATACTAACTACCGAATGAGCCAAAGAAAATTAAATCTTATATGAGGGCAATAAGACTCAATCTTCAATACATAAAGTAGGTATTGTTAAACGTTTTTCTTAATTATAATACTTAGCTTTAAGAAATTGTTTTGGTCTTTGTATTTTTACTTATAGTAACAATGTATTTACAAACTATTTAAGTAATAAATTAATTAGTTAGCCATGTTTTTATATCGTGCCACTGCTGGGCACAGGTCTCCTCTCATACAGAGAAGGATTGGGCGTAATCACTACGCTTGCTCAATGCGAGTTGGCGATTTCAGACTTAAAATCCAGGTTTCCTCAAGATGTTTTCCTTCACCTTTTAATCAGTCATTGTTGTCCAAGATATAGTTTCATGCTACGCTATCTTAATTTGACAGGATTTCTTTACTTTTCTTAATAAATAGGAAGGAAAAATATGCACTGAGTTTAAAACTTTAATTTATGAACAAGATTTCCGTTTCGCAATTATTCAAAGAAATTCATCTCTAAAGCCTAAAATAATTCATGTAACGTCGACGCAGGCACTCTAAAACATCTCATCGCTACCAAAAATTGTCGGCCATCTTTGAACAGAATAATTTACGAATTCAGAACTTGGTACAGCGAAATTATGAATAGTCTAATTTTGGTTACGGCTACTTATGGTACCTGTAACCAGATAACATTATTTTGCACCTGTTCCGGTATTATAAATTCAATATTTAAGATTTGAACATTACATCTCGCGACAGTGTATAACGCTTGTGGTTACAGCAACGAAGCGGTTGCTGTTACCACAAACGTTACGCAACCCACGTTGCTGTAACTATATGAAGGTATTACATAGTTTGTTTTGCCATCTTATTAACTGAAAGGTTAGGATTTTAGATTAATAATAATAATAATAGGCGCACGAGGTTGTTGACATGTGGAATGTGAACTCGGCTGTCATTGTACCAATTGTCGTATCGGCTAATGGTTTGATAGCCAAGAGCCTCGACCAACATCTATTGAGGCTCGCGTTAGGCAGTTGGATCAAAGGCCTGATTCAAAAGGCAGTACTCCTCGATACGGCCTGCATCGTGAGGAGGTTCCTGTCTCTGGAGCCCTAACCACTGGTAGCTTGGCCCCGCTCCCGCCATCGGTGGAACACTATTTTTTTTATATTTTTACATGTTTTTATGTTTTTTTTATAAATATTTAAAAATGTAAATGAATATGTCTATAGAGAAAAATAAACGAAATAATAATAGTAATATAATGAGTCATTTATTTAAGACCACAAAGTCCATAGTTTAATGACTTTAAATTGGTGACTTATTTACTTCATCATGTAGCGACATGAAGTCCACTGCTGGTCATAGGCCTCCCCAAGGAAACTACGGAACCTAACACTGAGCGTAGTCCGACACGCTCTTAGCCTGTTTTTATTCATTGATATTTAAAGTAGGACAGAATAACGTCAGTAAGATCAGTTAGTAGTTCATATTGATGCTTTAGGTAAGATATACATATAAAGTATTACGTGTCTTAGCGTTTTTGTAAAATCATCCTCCTCTTTTATACCGCGTACTTTGAGGGACTAGAACAATTTGCCAGCGTGGGTGTTCCCGCCGGACTACAATTTAAGTGTCTTCAAGGCTAGAGTGAATAAGCTCTTAATAAACTAGCGCGCTTTACCATAAACGATTGCATCACTGCTTACCATCAGCCTGGATTGCGTCAAGCATTAGTTTATAATAATAAAAAAAAACATGTTAGGGATTTTAAAATTAATTAGATTGGATAGCCTGAATATCCTTAGTAGTTAAATATAGTCCATAATCCTGAAGATCATATAGGTAGGAATCACGGGCACGTATATCACAAAATGTAAACAAAGGCCAAATCACCTTATCATTTTCCGATTAATAAAATATACGCAAAAAATCCTGTTTTGAAGTGACGAGTTCTTTTTTTTTTTTTTCAAGAATAAAAAAAAAATGAAGTCACTACAAAAGAGGATTTTTTGCGTCTATTTTTTGATACAATGTCGCATCAAAAACAAATTGCTTTCAAAACCCGCGATTATTTTTATTTTTATTGAATATTGCATTATTTCGATAAAAAAAATGTGATCTCAGAATAAAATATATTTACATTTCAGCGTGTAAAGCCGATGGTTTTCAATCTAAGATCGGATTACCTCATTGATTCCCATGAGTGTTCCGCGGCTTACAGAATATCAAGGGGATACAAAACATTGAATGTTATCACAAATATACAGGATAAGAGGAGATTTGTAATATTAACTTGATAAAGGCGGAAATCCATTTACTATAATTTGATTTTTTGGCTATATTATCCAATTGGAGGTCCAAGACCTTCCTTATTTTCAGTTTATCCAATTTCCTGCGATTGTGGGCAGTGCAAACAGTTAAGGAGTTATTTTCTTATGAATTGAAGGAAATATTAATCAATTAAGTTTAAACTTCATCTGACTACTTTTTTTTTAAATTATAAACTAGCGCTTGACCGCAATCCCGCCTGATGGTAATCGGTGGCGGTTAATGGTAAAGCGCACTAGTTTATTAAGAGCCTATTCACTCAAGCCTTGAAGACACTCAAATTGTAGGTCGACGAAAACACCGCCGCTGCCAAACTGTTCCAGTCTCTTGGTGTACGCGGTATAAAGGAGATAAAGGAGGAGGCGAAAGGCTTCGTCCGGATCGTAGTGGTGTTAACAACGTAAGGGTGGAAGCTTGCCGTACGACAGGTCGTCCGATGGTGGAACGGAGATGGGGGAATTAAATTATGCAATTCCCTGGCAAACTATTACATAGCATTATTATTATTATGTAATATAGCAATATTATAGCAATATTATTGTAGCAATATTATATATGTATAATATTGCTATGTAATAGCAATATTGTACATATATATGGTCTGATCGTGCCGCGGAAAGCACGTTAAGCCGGTGGTCCCGGTTGCCATACGAACATCTAGTGGCAGTCGTTACGGGTTGGTTGGAGCCCTCAAAAGTCTAACAATTAGTTTAACTACAATGCTTAGATATCGCCTTCGCGTTGTGGAGGTCAGAAGGCAGTCGTTTCACGGAAAATATCGAAGTTTAGCCAATAAATCAGCAGTTAGACTGGTAAAGCGGACCCCAGACTCCAAAGCTGAAAAACTGCGGATGCGACTGAGATTAACGCTGAGATGACAATGATGATGATTGCTGTAATAATAATAATGCTATGTAATAGTTTGCTATGTAAATTGTAGTCAGATGGAAAGATTACGCGGCATACCGCGTAATCTTTCCATCTGACTACAATTTAAGTGTCCTCAAGGATGAACTAAATCAGCTCTTAATATAATAAACTAGTGCGCTTTACCATCAATAACTGCTTCATTGCTGACCATTAGGCGGGATAGCGGTCAAGCACTATTTTATACTGTTATTTAAAAAAAAGTAAGAAAAACGGTTATTTGCGGCAAACATGGCGTTAAGCGTCATATTCGCTGCAAAAAAATGTATAACTGACATCTCAAACCCCTGCATATTTATTTTCGTTGGCTTAGCACAAACAAGGAACATCATTCTCTTTCATATCATGTTATTACAGAGTAATGAGCCGTGAGACCATTCAAGCTTCATAATCATAGAATGAAGTAACAAAATTAGGCCAATTAGCGTTAATTGTTTTAATTGTTTGGCTGCCTTTCGCACTTGTTGCGTCTTTAACTTTGAACATGGACGTCAAGTGCAGAACTAACTTTTAAAATTAGTTCACGACTTAAAAGCATTCCTCATTACATTTGTTCGTTATATTATTTATTTATAATTTCTTTAAGTGGGCATTCTCTTTCATAATTTCGCTGCAATGAGTTTGATGGTAATTACAGTCAGTCGTTTGATAAACATTATGCCTATAGGGTTACAGCTCATATTATTTGACTGCCGCGCCAACGAAATTCGTATATTTGCTATTTATAAGTCGATCAGCCTCATACAAAGAGGAAAGAGCTATGCTCGGAGTTTCTCTGCGTGATCGAATCAGAAAGGAGGAGATCCGCAGAAGAATCAAAGCCACCGACATAGCTGTTCGAGTCGTTAAAATTAACTGGCAGTGGGCGGGGCACATTGCTCGTAGAACCAATGGCCGATGGGGCAGTAAGGTTCTGGAGTGGCGGCCACGTACCGGAAGACGCAGCGTAGGGTTGCCCCAAACAAAGTACATTGATGCAATTTCGATTGATGCATTGATCGTGGAAAGCCTTGGGGCAGGCCTTTGTCCAGCTGTGGACATCCATAGGCTGAAGAAAAAGAAGAAGAAGAAGTTGATCAGCTGATTCAGATTATATCCGCCATCTTGTATAAACTACTGCTTAGTATTAGGTATTTGCTGCTATCTCCTCATTTTTATAAATGAGATTATGTCAATAATTTCACAAAAAGATAGAAAAAAAAGGAAAAACAAAATCAAAACAAGTTAAGGATGAACATGCGTCACATCCACGAAAATCACCATAACTTTAAGACCATATACGAGACAGGCCGTGCGCTGGTTTTCAGTGACGATCAACCATTGCAGCATAGGATAAGGATTGTACATCGCAATCTTCAATATTAGCCCTAGAGCCGTGCTGAAGTCTTCTCGACTTCTTCGACATAATGATCTACTAATAAATAATAATAATGGTCAGACTAGTCCTTAAGTTTAAAGCCGCTCAGCGAGCTATGGAGCGGGCTATGTTGGGCGTCTCTCTGAAGGACCGCTTCAGAAATGAGGTGATCCGACAGAGGACCAGAGTCACCGACATAGCTGAGAGGATTAGCAAGCTGATATGGCACTGGGCTGGTCACATATGCCGCAGGACTGACAACAGTTGGGGTAAACGAGTCCTCGAGTGGAGACCGCGTCTCGGCAAACGTAGCGTAGGACGCCCTTGAGCAAGATGGAGCGACGACATCAAAAAGGTAGCTAGTAGTGGCTGGCGGGGAACTGCTCAGAATCGAGGGTGTTGGCGTGCCATGGAAGAGACCTATGTCCAGCAGTGGACTAGTAGAGGCTGATGATGATTAGATAACACCAAACAAAGGTATTTTATACTTTGGTAGGATTACTTTTTCTGGTACCAATGTAACTTTTCTAAAGTTATATGTACTTTCTAAGTATATCTTGGACACCAATGACTGAAGGTGAAGGAAAACATCTTGAGGAAACCTGGACTTTAAGTCTGAAATCGCCAACCCGCATTGAGCAAGCGTGGTGATTACGCTCAATCCTTCTCTGTATGAGAGGAGACCTATACCCAGCAGTGAGACGATAAAAAGGTTGATGATGACTTTTTCTAGTATCAACTACCTACAGAACTACGTCACGGGCATAGCTAGTTCCAAGTAAATAATAAAATGAGCTGATTATATACATACATATGTACGAGATCTAAGCGTGCAAGCGTGCGTAGTGTAGCTAGCCTTTCGGTGTTCTATAGGATGCATTTTGGGGAGTGTGCGAGAGAATTGCATGATTTAATTCCCCCATCTCCGTTCCATTATCGGACGACCCGTCGTACGGCTAGTTTCCACCCTTACGTTGTTAACACCACTACGATCCGGTGTAACGTTGTGATTATTTCTTATTTTATTTATTATTTTTTTGCCTTTACTAAGCATAGGGGAACGCACCTTTTTGTGGTCTATGGTTATTGATACTAATTGTCTATTACTATTTGTTTTGCTTTATCTGTGACATTTATTGTCGTTTTGACGTTTCAGTGTGACAGTTTTTTTTGTCAAGTTCCCAAGTTTGTGGGGAGTATTGTTTTGTAATGTTGGCATTGCATGGTTTTTTTTTGGTAGATCAACAACGTAATGGTCGCTGCTTTCATTGTGAAAATGAATTGTCGTATTTTTTTCATTAAGGGATTTTTGTAGACCAAGTTATATTTTGGATTTCTGCAGATTGGAATCTTGTAAGCGGGGAAATCTCCCACCGTTCAAAGGGGTAATTTGGTTTCGGGTGTTTGGCACCGAGAGAGATTCTTCACAGCAAAAGAAGAAGGAGGCGAAAATACCTGTGGAGTCACGTAGCGATCGGAAAAAAGGCTTTTCGATGTCGATAGATCTGACCGGCAGGGCGTCGGGCAGACGGCCTGGACGGGCTTAAAGAAAATAAAGGCTTCTGACACGGTGTGCTGATTTTGGGACAATCGCGGCCGTGTGGACCAGCCAGCAAGCAGCACTAGGCCCAAGCAATCCTGTGCATGTGGCTGGGTCTCCCAGGCGGAGAATTTTTCTATTGGAGCGCCGCCTGGGCGTGTCTTATTTTTATTTTTGTCATATTCTTCTACCTTCAACCCCGTTGGTTTGGAGAGGCAGGACACGTGGTTTAAAGGACAAAGAAGGCCAGGAACTTCCAAGGATGTGTCGCAAGTACCCTCTTATCTCAATTTAAATAACATTCTTGTACCCGTAGAAAACTCATTTACTATTATATTACCGGTGGTGACCTTTTGTGACCTTTTCTGATATATAATTTTCCCCATTTTGGATTTGTATAATTCTGTAGTCATAGTGGATGAAATCCACAGCCTGAGTAAGCTGAGCTAGAGTTAGTGGGCAATCTGCTAGGCTACTGTTGCGCGTGAAACCTGGACGCTCCAACAGACCACTCTTGGAGCCGCTAGGATTGACCCAACCTTATTGAGGTTAACAATAAAGCTATATTGTTTATTTACATTTAATAAGAGTTAAAGATAGTTTCCTGTTGTTACATATAAAAGCTTGTAATTAAAACATAGTAGTCCAACAAACTATCATTTTTTATTTTCACACCCGATTAGCCGAACCTCTACTTTTCTTTTTTTTTGTCAGGGAGTAAAACCCGGGCAACCTCTAATTTTACACACTGACAAATGGCGCCCAATTTATATTTATTTTCATGGGGAATTTGGCTGATTGGGTAGAGGTCACCACTGGAGATTTTTTTTTTTTTTTCTTCTAAAAAACTTGTAACTTTAAATTTTGAAGTATTAATTTAATAAGTGTGAATTAGCCTTATATCAGTATTAATCAGTGATAAGTGCATTCCTTTTCTTCCCAAAAAACATTGTTGTAATTATTTTTCAAATTTCACATAATTTTACTTAGTGAAAGTTGAACAATCACATGTCAGTTTGAGGGTATGTTGCATCATGCTTTTAAATTTTTAGTGTTTATTTGTATTTATTTTGCATCCTTAAGCAGGATTATAATATTTTACATGTGACTGTGCCAATTTATTGTGGTTTTTCCAAATATTTTATGGAATTTTAGTGAAATTTAACTTTGACAAATTATATCTGCGGGATCACACTGTGAAAACTTATTTTGAATTATTTTGGTGTATTGCTGTACTGAGTACCACTTTTTAGTGATTGTAATTGATATAAATACTGTGCCTGGTTGTGCCTAAGCATAATTTTGTAGAAATTTTGGAGATTTTACATTTTTTATTTTTTTTTAACAATACCTTACATTGTGTCAATTTCATAACTTCATTCAAGAATTTAAGTAAATTTAAGCAAATTTAAGTAAATAACTGTAAGTCACCACTGTTAATTCGCGTTTTAGAGTCTGTTTGATTTCCTTTTTACACATTTTTAGCTACAAATAGTAACTTTTCACATCAACATGGACCGCAATATACAATTTCACTCCCTCTTGAAGGATGAGCTTATATATGAGGTTTCTATTCGTTCTGAGACTCCTGCTAGTACTGTGGAAGCCCTGCGCAAACAACTTCGTGGCTTATTGTTAGAATGTCCTGCAGAGGCAGTTTTGGAAACTGAATTTACACCGGAATCAGAACTTAGAATTATTCAGGAAAAGCTGAAGGAACTTGGTGTGGCTGTTGACAGGTACACTAGGTTGAAGGACAGGTACTCGCAGAACCGATGCCGAGCTTTGGGCAGCCACTTGTACCATAGGATCATCAGAATTCAGTCTGATGATCCCGCTATCCTAACTATAAAGACAGAGCTTAGCGACAAGCTGGAGGTGCTCCTGGGTAAGGTGGAGGTAGCTAGTACTCCTGCTCCTCATGAAGTCAACCCTTTCTTTGCTCCTAAGGAAATATCTGTAGAATGCTCCGGTGATAAAAATGTTTCGAAGTGGAACTTAAAGTTCAACGGCATTACTGACCCACGGTCTTTCTTGGAACGGGTCGATGAGTTGCAACGGTCCTATGGTGTCTCGGATATTAAGTTGTTTAATTCTGCTGCTCAAATATTTACGGAGCAAGCTTTGCTTTGGTACAGGGGTATCAGGGATCAAGTTTCTTGTTGGTCTCAGCTTAAGGAGATTTTATTGGAAATAAATATTATAATTTACGCCGTAGACCGGCTAAGTTTTCAGTAGGGGATATTGTTTGGAAGCGCTGCTATACGCAAAGTGATGCAGCTAAGTTTAAAATGGCTAAGTTAGCACCCAAGTACGAGAAGTGCAGGGTAAAGGCCTTTTTGTCGCCCTTAGTTTACGAATTGGAAAGATTAGATGGCCATCCCATTGGGTCATGGCATATTAAAGACTTGAAGAGTCACTAGTTTTTTTTTCAGCGTTTTGATGATCTGACAGCAGCCGCATTGTAGTGTCGAAGTGATACAGCTGTGTGTCTGTATTCCGTGGACGCACGACCCGCCGTTATCTCGCGAGCTCGTCGTGCCGCCACGGTTTACGAACCGCCGGTTGTTCACGGAGATGACTGCATACGTTGTGGAGTTTAAATGGTTGACATTTAAACGCCGTTTTGGTAGGTGTATTGAATGGTTTTATTCCGACTCATTACTCTGTATGAATGATGAAGGAAGAATGAAGGAATGAAAGGTAAATTCACTAAGCGCTTAGTGTTAATAAAGACGAAGGATATAAGGATATATGAATGTTAATAAAAGAGAGGATTCGCGTGGAACGTATGGCTGTCTGTCTAACATATCATGAGTATGGTTGTTGAGGAACCAGTCTTGTTTCCTACGTTTTTTTTATTACCGGTTCCGGGTTGTTTTATTTATTTGGGGTTTTACGTAGGATCAAGATATATTGTATTTTCAGTATTACTGAATTGTTGTTATCACTGTATCAGTGGATCGAAAGAACGCGTTCGATTTTTTTTAATTTTGGTTCCGTCAACGTTTTTTTTCCCTTACCACATTTTGAATTTCCGGATTGTCCTTGAAACCAGGTGGAGGTCGTGCTGCTCGAAACACATGCACGCGTATTCGAGAGAGTATATGCGACGTTTTTTTGTTTCGCTTTGCCGAATTTTTTTTTAATTTGTACTAAATATTTTTTTTAGTTTTCCTCATGGGATTATTGCCCTAATGAGAAATTGTTTCCCCATGCTGGCCTGGGGACAAAAGAAAATCTTAGAATGTGTCAGCTGCATCTCTTTCCGTGCAGATCGTAAGAGGCGAACGAGGGATATGGGCCGAGGAAGGAAGCTTGGTGTTGGGTTTAGTGTTTTTTTTAATGGTTTCTTCCTTGATCAAACAAGCTCAGGGTTTTGTTCTGTTTTTTTTTTTGGTTGGACTACTCATTGTTATGACCAATACTTATCATTAATTACCCATTAACTTCGTTTATTTAGTTCGCTGAGGGCAGCGAGCGGTTCTCCTTGGTCGAACCTTTTCCTAGGAGGGGAGGTATTGTAACGTTGTGATTATTTCTTATTTTATTTATTATTTTTTGCCTTTACTAAGCATAGGGAAACGCACCTTTTGTGGTCTATGGTTATTGATACTAATTGTCTATTACTATTTGTTTTGCTTTATCTGTGACATTTATTGTCGTTTTGACGTTTCAGTGTGACAGTTTTTTTGTCAAGTTCCCAAGTTTGTGGGGAGTATTGTTTTGTAATGTTGGCATTGCATGGTTTTTTTTGGGATCAACAACGTAATGGTCGCTGCTTTCATTGTGAAAATGAATTGTCGTATTTTTTTCATTAAGGGATTTTTGTAGACCAAGTTATATTTTGGATTTCTGCAGATTGGAATCTTGTAAGCGGGGAAATCTCCCACCGTTCAAAGGGGTAATTTGGTTTCGGGTGTTTGGCACGGAGAGATTCTGGACAGCCAAAAAGAAAGAAAAGGAGGCGAAAATACCTGTGGAGTCACGTAGCGATCGGAAAAAAGGCTTTTCGATGTCGATAGATCTGACCGGCAGGGCGTCGGGCAGACGGCCTGGACGGGCTTAAAGAAAATAAAGGCTTCTGACACGGTGTGCTGATTTTGGGACAATCGCGGCCGTGTGGACCAGCCAGCAAGCAGCACGAGGCCCAAGCAATCCTGTGCATGTGGCTGGGTCTCCCAGGCGGAGAATTTTTCTATTGGAGCGCCGCCTGGGCGTGTCTTATTTTTATTTTTGTCATATTCTTCTACCTTCAACCCCGTTGGTTTGGAGAGGCAGGACACGTGGTTTAAAGGACAAAGAAGGCCAGGAACTTCCAAGGATGTGTCGCAAGTACCCTCTTATCTCAATTTAAATAACATTCTTGTACCCGTAGAAAACTCATTTACTATTATATTACCGGTGGTGACCTTTTGTGACCTTTTCTGATATATAATTTTTCCCATTTTGGATTTGTATAATTCTGTAGTCATAGTGGATGAAATCCACAGCCTGAGTAAGCTGAGCTAGAGTTAGTGGGCAATCTGCTAGGCTACTGTTGCGCGTGAAACCTGGACGCTCCAACAGACCACTCTTGGAGCCGCTAGGATTGACCCAACCTTATTGAGGTTAACAATAAAGCTATATTGTTTATTTACATTTAATAAGAGTTAAAGATAGTTTCCTGTTGTTACATATAAAAGCTTGTAATTAAAACATAGTAGTCCAACAAACTATCATTTTTTTATTTTCACACCCGATTAGCCGAACCTCTACTTTTCTTTTTTTTTGTCAGGGAGTAAACGAAGCGTTTCGCCTCCTCCTTTATACCGCGTACATCGCGGGACTGGAACAATTTGCCAGCTGCCGTGTTTCCGTCGGACTACTATTTGAGTGTCTTCAAGGCTAGAGTGAATAGGCTCTAAACAAACTAGTGCGCTTTACCATCAACGATTGCGTCACTGCTTACCATCAGGCGGCATTGCGGTCAAGCGCTAGTTTATAATTTATAAAAAAAAAGCGCTCTTGGAGCCCTTTTACATACACTGCGCCCCAGTGCTGGCACTCACAATGGCGCCGATTCTCTAGTTCATAAACTAAACTAATTTTAAGTTATGTCCATCTTTTTCTTTCCATTTCGTTAAGAAAAGGACAGAAGATAGAATGTCAGTTTAGACCTGTCAAATTAGCGCTCCTGACGTAAACTGGCGTATTTTTAGTCGCCATGTTTATAATCACGTCTAAATTGTCTACGGAGTATCTTAATTTGACAGGATTAAATTAAAATGTTATCTTCTATCCTTTTCTTAACGAAATGGAACGTCATGTACGACCCTTGACCAGTAAAGAACGAGGACCACTGCCCTGGACGGTCATTTCGCAATTCGCAATGCAAAAATTAAAAAAGCTATCTTCTTCTTCTTCTTCAGCCTATAGATGTCCACTGCTGGACAAACGCCTCCCCAAAGGCTTTCCACGCTGACCGGTCTTGTGCTGCCCGCATCCATCGGCTTCCCGCGACCTTCACCAGGTCATCGGTCCACCTTATTGGGGGCCTCCCTACGCTGCATTTTCCAGTACGTGGCCGCCACTCCAGAACCTTACTGCCCCATCGACCTACGTACAATATGCCCTGCCCACTGCCACTTAAGTTTAGCGACTCGCAGAGCTATGTCGGTGACTTTGGTTCTTCTGCGGATCTCCTCATTTCTGATTCGATCACGCAGAGAAACTCCGAGCTTAGCTCTTTCCATTGTCCTTTGTGTGACTCTGAGCCTTCGTATGAGGCCCATTGTGAGCGACCACGTAGAAAGCTATCTTCGCCAGGATTAACTAAAAAAAACATACCACAATTTCCATCAGCATAGTGAAACATTACCGCAAAAAGTGCAGAAAAACCTGAACCACGGAAATTACAAAATGCCTCGTTGTATCACCCTAGAGCCGCCATGTAAAATTACATCTTCCTGTACGCACCTTAACCGGAATAAACCTTACCAGGTAAAATTTCAACACGGAAATCTAAGAAAAGAGAACCACAGACGTTCCCATTTCTCCTCAGACATGTTGATGCAAATTTATATTTACACCTCGTATACTGAAAATACTATCTTACACTCTAGCAAATAAGGTTCCTTTTCCCTCTGCCGTTTTCCAGTAAAAGATCCTGCCAATACGGAGGTTAGAACAATTTGTAAGTGCCGGGACACACAGATTTTTAATTTGGCTAGTTTGATCGTAAATGCACTCGTACGGCGAATTTTTTAGTGTAGAACCAACCTTAATATTCTCATTTTGAATTCGGTAGTGTTAAAATTCAAAACTCGGTTTTGTTCGAGAACCTTTAGAATTTCATTTTCGGTGGATATTTTTACAGGTCATATTCGCGTTCTTCGTGCAGGAACTCGACCGGGGAAGTACTTACTACAGATCTGCCTAGGCTTTTCCAAATATTTTGAGGTCAGCTGTCAGTCTAACTGGGTCATCGCCACCACTTTTTCAGCCGAAAAAAGTTCACTGCTAGATAAAGTTCTCTCTCAAGAACGTCCTATTTGAACGGTTCCGTGGCGCAGCTAGTTTTATTAATGCGAAAGTTTGTAAGAATGTATGTATGGGGATGTTTGTAAATCTGTCACGCAAAAACTACTAAACAGATTAGCATGAAATTTGTCATACATGTGGTTAGCACATACCTACTTAGGACCCATTAACTTAATCAAATTTTATTCCGTGGTGCTTGGCAATCTGGGCTTCTCCCAGTTGCAATAATATCCCTTTGTGCCGATTGGCCTAGTTCTGTTCTGTCTCCTGCTTGTTATGGAGGGAAGTGGAAAAAAATATATTTTTTCTTACTCCTCCGCTATTCTTTTCTGATTAATTTCGTTGCGGGACCCAAGACAGTTGAATCGTTTCTCCGGGACTCGTCGAGCTTCATTGCTCGGCGTTTTTCTGACGGTCTCCACTGTTGATTCTGGCTTTCAGGAGTTGCAGTGGGTTGGGAACAGTGCGGCGGGTTTTGTCCCAAAAAAAAAAAATATACCCATATGTATGTTGGTTACTTTTATCTTTTTATTTTCACAGAATCGAACCTTTTTTTTTGTTTGGGATGGGTAATCATCATATCACCTCTCCCGCTCTGGGTGGAGCGTAAGGGCGTGTGAGACTTTTACGGAGTAAAATCGACCCGTGTTTCTTCACTTGCCTGTGCGCCAAGGCCACGGTTTCTTTTTTGACCAACCCGCAACCCTGACCCAGGAGGCATCGCTCTTCGTGGACCACGTCACGATCTGCTGACATCTCTTTGAGGCGCGCATAAAACACGACGCGCCGTCGACTCGGGCCTGGTCCTTACCAGGCGGCGAGCTGCCCACTGCTCACCACCCGCAAAGGTGGCCGGGAGTTCGATGTTGTCTCCCGACCAGCACATCTTCTGCGGCTGCTAACGGCGTGAGGGCACTGGGATTCGGGATCTAACCTTATTTAGGTAAAACAGCGCAGCACATCATAATCAGCCTATAATGTTCCCGCTGTTGGGACACGGGCCGCATCTCGGTGAGGTGGGCCGTAATCTACCATGTTGGCTTAGTGCGGGTTGGTAGATGTTACATGTGTGGATGTTACGTGGTCTAACTGCAGTGCTTAGATATCGCCTTCGGGTTGTGGAGGTCAGACGGCAGTAGCTTCACGGAAAATATCGAAATTTAGCCAAATGAGCATTTAGGTCCGTATTACAGAAAGTTACTCAAGCATTGATCTCTACTTAAAACTAGATTTGAGTCGAGTTTTGATTTTAGAACGACCCTCAAGCATAGATTCGTTGATCATAGATCAGCTGAGTTGGACTTTAATGAATCATACATAAGCATTGATCATCACTCAAGTGTGGTCGGGACCACGCTTGAGCATAGATTACCTCATTATATTGGCATTGTCATGTCATTTTTGATTTTTGTTCTATCTATTTCTAGCTGCATTGTAGAATTCAAATATTGTTTTTCTTATTAATATTTGAATCAAAATGGATGTATTTGAAGAAATAGACCATTATGATAATTTATTTAACGATAATTTTAGTAGATTAAACTTAGTTTGAAGATGTGGTGAAAATTATGTTATTAAATTTTTGATTGAGTTATGCCTAAATAGTAAATTGTATTTATAGTAACAGGCTGTGTGAGCACACTTTTGTTCATATAAATGTGTGATTGTGCTGTTCTGGATCAACACACAACCGCTATATCCTAATTATTTGGGTTCTTAAAATGCATTTTACTCAATCTTATCTTGTGAATGAAAAGATCTATTATTTGGATATAGGATTAATAAGGGATGCTCAAACAGGAGGCTCAGGAGGTTTGAAGAGAATAAGTTCATGACAAATAGTGCTTATTAATGTGTTATCCCATGGGAAAACTTAGGACGGCAGCTCCAAGGCCCAGAACGAAGGAAAAGCCATATTATGGCAGTCACACAAATAACAAGAGTCATTTTGTAGAAAGGATTTATTGTGATGTGTAATAACGCTACATATTTGTTATAAATTCTTTATTTTAAGTTTTCTAATTATATCACATGCCACTCCCATTCCACATCGTTACACATGTAGCTTGAGCTCCTCCGTCACCATACTCCCCGTCCTTGCATCAGGTTAAATGGTAGGTGATGGGTGACTTTCATATGAGCATTCAAACATGGACCTGTAAACAAACAAATACCATATAGTTAATAAAATACACTATAACCGAATTGCAACGGCAGAAATAAGTAATATAAAATAGACAAGAACATACATACATTTCTAAAATATGAAATTAACAAGCATTAAGGGAATTAATGTACATATTGTATATCTTGTATTGGCTACTGTTTTCAACATTCATTTGGTTAGTTTAATTAAATTAGTAAGTAGAGGTATATATTCAGAGATAAATACCTTTCCTTTTTTACTCCAATTAAGGAGCTTATTGTTTTCATATTCATTGCTCCTTTAGGGGTTCTTTTTCTGTCTTCTCCGTTTCCATTAGAGTTACTGCGATTCATATATTGTATTATATAAGCCGCGCACGATGATATTGCGATGGAACCTTGTCACAATAACAGCGTTGTGACGTCATTTGTCACACAAAAGGACAGCTAGCAAAAGAATGTTAAATGCAAAATTAATATTAGGGTTAAGGGTTTATTTGTATTTTATAATTTTATTACACTCTTTATAAAGAGTGTATGTATAAATTAATATTAGGGTTAAGGGTTTATTTGTATTTTATAATTTTACTAGCTTTCCGCCAGCGGCTTCGCCCGCGTGGAGTTCGGTTTTATCGCGCTTTTTAGATTTCTCAGTGTTTCTCTACTATATTATGCATTTATTATACATACAAACCTTCCTTAAGAATCACTCTATCTATTAAAAAAAACCGCATCAAAATCTGTTGCGTAGTTTTAAAGATCTAAGCATACATACGGACATACAGCGAAAGCGACTTTGTTTTATACTATGTATTGATTACATATACCCTTTATAAAGAGTGTATGTATAATAAAATTAATATTAATTAAATAATTAACATTCTTTCTGAGGTATACCTACTCACCCATATTCTGACAAATAAACTTTCATTATTAAAAATTTCAAGGAAATAATTTTTGTAGACGTAAGAAAAATATACTTATTCGTATATCTTTCTTACATGTATACTATGTTTTTCTAACTACATTTCTGTTAATTTGCGAGCGGGCATTGAACCAGAGTCCACTGTGTAGTAGTCATGTTTTAATTACTACCTACATCTATCAGCTTATAAATAAAACCAGGATAATATGTAAAAAATGTATATAGTCTTCCGAATCAGAACTGCTTTCTGTGTCTGTCGTTTCCGATTCACTGTCGTCGCCGTATTTATGACAAATAACTCGTCAGTTATTCGATCTTTATTCCAATATTCCTCTTTAAGTCGTTTAACATGATTGACTTCCTTTCGCCAGTCATCTGGAGTTATTGACGCCAACGCCTCCAACGTCAGAGCTTCAATGCGACTTTCCAACTGCTCCACATTCTTTTCTGACAGCCTCATCTTTACCAGGTTCCAGATGTACTCAATGGGGTTGAGGTCGCAGTTGTAAGGTGGTAATCTAACGACTTCATGGCCATTGCCAGCTAATAAATTGTCAATTTTATAATTTTCGGCGGTCTGTGCCGTTTAATTAATAAATACAGTTCAGGTTTTGTACTGTCGTTGGGAAAGTCGATTTTGTGAGCTTGTAGCCACTCAACAATCAACTGTTTTTTATTGTTCATACTTGGTGGCCTATTCTCATCCCTACTGTGATAAGGGGCGTTGTCCATCACAATCTTGGAGTTGCGTGGTATGTTGGGTAGTATTTTTTCTGTAAGCCACTTGGTGAAATTCTCAGCATTCATTTGATCATAATAATCCCCCGTTTTGGTGTCTGCTTTAAACATTAAAAGGGCATTGTCAACAAAACCGCTTTAACTTCCCGCGTGAACTATTATCCATCGGCGGCCGGGGCTGTCGTTCCGTCTCACTCCATCGGTTGCTGTTTGCCAACATTTTTCTACCGTGTAGTGTGCGTGTATCCACGTTTCGTCGAGATAAATAACGGGTCTTTTGTTATTACCAAGCGAGTCATTTTCTTTCATACCTCGTAAATATTTAGCCCTCCACGCTTGAATTTGGGGTCTTTGAATTAGGGCCAGTCTTTTTTGGTAGCATCGTTTAAATTGGTAGCCTAAATCACATTTCATTATTTTTCTTAATGTAGTTTCACTACCAGTATAATTAAGGTCTACTGTTGAAGCCGCCAAGATTTTGCGCATTGTGGGTATTTCTCTCCTCACCGTACACATTGAATCTATAATATTTCTTAAAGCTGTTAAGGAGAAGCCGTCGAAATATTTCTTCTTTTGTCTTTTTCCTTTAGTAGGCGTTCTCATTTTGCTGCCACTGGCTGTTGCTGACTCATGCTCTCGTCTCAATTTCGTCACAGTATTTTTTGCAACGCCTGTGGCACATGCCACACACTCCGTGACTTTGATAGAATTTTGCAAAATGTTTTTAATAACTGTAAGCAGTTGCTTCGGTATTAAAATGTCCGAAGCACTTTTTCTAAGCACGGTTTATACTTTCAAGAACTAACTTACAATCCTCTTTCTCTTTAACAAAATAATTGTCCACTTTAATTATAATTTAACGAGCACGACTATTAATTAATTTCTTACTCATTTTAATGAGTAACAGCTAACAAAACTAAACAACAAAACTCAAGAACAATAATAAAACAGGATAACAAAAACAAAAAGCTAACAAAAATATTCGATGTGCGTAAGTGGGTAAGCGCGGACTGAACTTGCGAACGGTACCGACGGTGCGAGTTCGACTACGTCACCAAGATGGCCGCCAATCGCAATATCATCGTGCGGGGCTTATACACTGTTTGATCCTGTAGAATACATTGTGTAGCATGGAATTCGAATTGGATGGCGTGCAACAAGAGAGGCCTATATCCAGCAACGACAACTTTAGCGTGATGATGATGACGAGTACATAGCAAATACAGAGAAACAAACTTAAAATTAGTTATCAAGTTTCTAAAAATTGTTTACACTTATAACGAAAGTTGATTACATAAAACTGTCAAAGTCACGATCACGACCCACACCCATAGTGTTATATTCTTGGGCACGAACGACAGTTAAAACATTTAAGGAATGAAATAATACAAAAAAAGATTTCTAATAGGTTTAACTTCAATAAATGTGGGATTTTACTATTCAGGGTTAACAAAACAACGTTCCTTTTATTAATTTTTGGGTTCCTATGGTACAATTATATATTTCTTAATAAGTAAATTAAATAAATCGTAAACGAAAACAGACTGATGCATAGACAAAACACATCTCTGCTTGAGGCTCGAATTGAGTCTCGATTTGCTGAGTATAGATTGATTACCGTTCTGGAATAAGAACTATGCTCAAGCACTGATTCTATACTTAAGCAATGATCAAGTGATTGGAGTTTAAACTGTACTTGAGTAACGTTCTGTAATACGGACCTTAGTCTAGTAAAGCGGACCCCAGACTCCAAAGCTGATAAAAAAAGCTTCGGATGCGACTTGGATTAACGCTGTGATGATGATGATGATAGTAGATGTTACACGTCTAATATAAAATTTTTTTTGGGACATGCCGTTTTCCTTCACCGTTTTGAGAGCAGTGGTGATAAAATAATTTACAAAAAGTAAATCGCCTACGAATATAAGGATATGTGTATGTATAATCCAGTAAATAAATAAATATTTAATAGGTAAACCTCCAAAAAACTCGACACACTATTAGATCAAGAGAGAAATATTTATTTATTTACTAGATTATACATATAGATTATTTGGATTTGGATTTAATTCCCCCATCTCCGTTCCACCAGCGCGAGCGGACGACCCGTCGTACGGCTACTACTACTACCTCGATCCGGACGAAGCGTTTCGCCTCCTCCTTTATACTGCGTACATCGAGGGACTGGAACAATTTGCCAGCGGCGGTGTTTCCGTCGGACTACAATTTGAGTGTCTTCAAGGCTAGAGTGAATAGGCTCTTAATAAACTAGTGCGCTTTACCATCAACGATTGCGTCACTGCTTACCATCAGGCAGGATTGCGGTCAAGCGCTGGTTTATAATATGTAAAAAAAAATGTATAATCTAGTAAATAAATAAATATTTAATAAACTTCCAACAAACTCGACGCACTACTGGATCGTATCTCAGTCGGTAATGTGATCTGAATCGGGAAGGAATCGAAACAATTTTCTTCATACTGGTACCGATTGAATGGCTATGGTGTGAGCCAACACATTTGTAGCTGGAAAAGGTAAATATGTCTAATGTAATTGAAGATTAGTTATTGTGGAAGTTGAATAAACAAACCGCAGGTACCTAACATATATTTTTATACTAAATTATAAACAAGTGCTTGATCGCAATCCCGCCTGATGGTAAGCAGTGATGCAATCGTTGATGGTAAAGCGCGCTAGTTTGGTAAGAGCCTATTCACTCAAAAAAACTGAGTAAATAGGAAAGAAGAAGGTAGTTAAGCGATGCAAAACGATGCTGCGCCAGAGGAAGATTGATTTGGAGACCCTCCCCGACCAAACTCCCGACACAATATCATTTGGCGCATCGCAACACAACTGCTCAGACCCGTCCTACGTACGGCTTCACCAGCCATCATGCCGGAACACGACGAATCGCTTGGCGGCAAGACTTTGTCTGGTAGGTGGTAATTTCTGCTTATATTTTATACATCTATCAAGTTGTGTCAATGAAATAATAGCCGCACGAATGATACGATCAGGTAAAGCTATGCTTGACGCGGTTGGTCCGTAGATCGGTGACTATTTTATCATTTCAGCACCCTAGTCACGTAACACGCTATTACTAGCAATTGTTATATTTTGAAGCATATTGCTAATCCATTGCCCCATGTGTTCTAATCCATTGCCCCATGTGTTCTAATCCATTGCCCCATGTGTTCTAATCCATTGCCCCATGTGTTCTAATCCATTGCCCCATGTGTTCTAATCCATTGCCCCATGTGTTCTAAAATTATGTCTGTTCAATAATGTAATAATGCAATGAATGTTGTTGAACTGTCAAAATGAAACCCATTGTTACTGATAGTGTGTTAGGTAGGTCCCGCGCAGTGCAAATATTTGTATGCATGAAAATGAATATTTGCACTGGTCTGGTCGTGCCTCGGAAAGCACGTTAAGCCGTTGGTCCCGGTTGCCATACGAACATCTAATGGCAATCGTTACGGGTTGTTGGAGCCTTCAAAAGTCCAACAATTGGTCTAACTGCAATGCTTCGATATCGCCTTCGGATTGTGGAGGTCAGACGGCAGTCGCTGCACGGAAAATATCGAAGTTTAGCGAAGTTTATCAGCAGTTAGACTGGTAAAGCGGACCCCAGACTCCAAAGCTGAAAAAAGCTTCGTATGCGACTGGGATTAACGCTGAGATGATGATGAGTGTGTTAGGTAGGTACCAGGACCCTTCTTGCCTCGACAAGCATGTTAAGCCGTGTTGGTCCTGCCTATGATTTCACTGGGAACATTATGAACAGAATAAATTCGGATTGCGGTCAAGCGCTAGTTTATAATTTATAAATAAAAAGGCATTACTGTAATTAAAAACGTTTAAAATATACCTAGTCGCAATTACATCTCAGCGACAACCAATGTTCAAAAGTTGTCGAAACACATACATTTTTAATAGATTTGGATTAAGATCAGGTTATGAAGGTTCTTAAAATTTCTGGAAGTACCTACTCCTCTGATTTATTTTACCTTCTAAACTAATGCCTGACCGCGATCCCGGCTGACGTTAAGCAGTGATGTAATCGATTGATGGTAAAGCGCGTTAGTCTGACTACAATTTAAGCGACTTCAAGGCTAGAGTGAATAGGCTCTTAATCAACTAGCGCGCTTAACTTGCATCACTACTTACCATCAGGTAGGATTTCGGTCAAAAATAATAATCACGAGAAGACCACCACAAGGAAATTTTTGTTTGTTAATTTACTTATCTCACAACAGCGCTCACAGTCCTAACCCTCAACTGACCCTTCCAAAGATACAAGCGCAAACTATACTTTAAATTCATCAACGTAAAAACAGTGATGACCATACCATCATACCGTAGCTTGTAGATCCACGTACCCATTTACTACCCCCATTTTAATTTACTCATCTCACAACAGCCCTCACAGTCCTACCCCTTAGCCAAGCCTTCGAAGTATACAAGCGCAAACGTTTAAATTCATCAATGTAAATATAGTGATGACCATACCACAAACCGTAACTTGTAGATCCATGTACCCATTTACCACCCCCATTTTCTCAGGCAAGATGATAAGTATTACGAACATCTGTGGTGGGCAATCGCCTTCGAGGTAATGCCTCGCTTAAGGCGAATGAACGAGCTCCATTTGTACAACGATATAAGTACCTATATGTCGCTCAGCTTATTTGAGATAAAACTTGGGAAGAATATTTTGTTATGGCTGTTAAATTGTTGTGTTTTTCGGATGTGAAGAAGTCATTTTTGTGCTTTACGCATTGTGATTTTATGGTTGAAAATTTTGATGAAAGCGGCTTTCTTGTTGTGCGTTTTTTTTTCCTGAATTTACCACTTATTACATGTAACTTTTCTAAAGTTTTCGGTACTTTCTAAGTATATCTTGGACACCAATGACTGATTAAAAGGTGAAGGATAACCTCTTGAGGAAACTTGGACTTTAAGTCTGGAATCGCCAATCCGCATTGAGCAAGCGTGGTGATTACAGCCAATCCTTCTCTGTATGAGGGGAGATCTGTGCCCAGCAGTGGGACGATAAAAGGTTGATAATGTTGATAATGAGTATTATTATACTTGGACCGAATGTGAATGCTATCTGACGTCCGCTACCCAGTCACTTATCAGCCTTTGCGACATTTCCTCCAAAAATGTAAACAAATAATATGTATTAATACTTTAATCTCTACTCAATATAGTTCAATTTACAACTTCATACATTTTTTTTATTTAAATTATAAACTAACGCTTAAGTACAATCCCACCTGATGGTAAGCAGTGACGCAATCGTTGATGGTAAAGCGCACTAGTTTATTAAGAGCTTATTCACTCTAGCCTTGAAGACACTCAAATTGTAGTCCGACGGAAACACTACCGCTGGCAAATTGTTCCAGTCCCTCGATGTAGGCGGTATAAAGGAGGAGGCGAAACGCTTCATCCGGATCGTAGTGGTGTTAACAACGTAAGGGTGGAAACTCGACATACGACGGGTCGTCGGATGGTGGAACGGAGATGGGGGAATTAAATCATGCAATTCCCTCGCACACTCCCCAAAATGCATCCTACATTAATGCATTTTTACATTAGTTGTGGTCATTTAGTATCAAGTAATCAACCGCCTTTTCCTTCTCTATATGAGAGGAGACCTGTGCCCAGCAGTGGGACGATAATAAGGTTGACGGTGTTGATGAAATAAAATTGTTTATTTTTCAAGTAGGATCACTGATCACTTTTACACGTCATATTTTTTTAAACTAGATGGAGCCGGCATTTCCTAACTAACTACCTCTGAGAAGTAAAACCGAAACAAACCCAGAGATCATCGTCTTTTTTCAAGTCCAGGCATTATTATGATGATGATGATGAAAGCGCCTGCTGGAGTTCGAACCAACGACCTATAATTTGTAAGTCGAGGTTAATACCACTAGGCTACCACTGCTCTGACATATTGAAATGTCTTATCTTATTTCAAATGTCTTATCTTATTTCAAATGGAATATAGGTCGATTTCAATAAAAACGAAGTATGATTTCAGGCTACACTTACATCTAGGAAAATGTTATTAGCAGAAATATTGCTGCATCAGAATCATTATTCAGGGAAGCGATGTTTTTACGACCTCTAGCTCGTACCGATAACTATATATTTTTTTTTACTATTTTTTGTATATTTATTGCATAATATATAAATAGAATATTCTTTAGTATATATAACATACTTTAACGTTCCCATCGCTGGGAAACAAGCTTTCTTTCTGTGAAAGGGATTTAAGCCACGACGCGGAACTAGTTCGATTTTTTTTTTTTTTAAATAACTAATTATTAAAAAAAATCCACGATTTTATAAAACGATTTACGATTTTATAGTTTATAAAACTAGTGCTTGACTACAATCCCGCCTGATGGTAAGCAGTGATGCAATCGCTGATGGTAAAGCGCACAAGTTTATTAAGCCTATTCACTTAAAAATCTTAGTGAGTAGGAAGGAAGACGGCAGTTGAGCCAAATGATGCAGTGTTGCTGCCTCATTGGCTATCGGTTTTACGAGCAACGTGCCCCTAGCGTTGAAGACACTTCAATTGTAATCAGACAAAAACACATGTAAATGGTGCCAGTCCTTTGATGCACGTGATATAAAAAAAAGATGTACTTAATAAAGTGATTGACAATTGAATTCAATTGTATTTTCATTTTATTTGATTTAGATTGTATTTGAATCTTTTTTTTTAATAATTATAAACTAGTGCTTGACTACAATCTCGCCTGATGGTAAGCAGTGATGCAATCGTTGATGGTAAAGCGCATAAGTTTATTAAGCCTATTCACTTAAAAATCTTAGTGAGTAGGAAGGAAGACGGCAGTTGAGCGAAGTGATGCAGTGTTAAACCCAATAACACGACCAACGCTGCTGCACCAGAGGGAGATTAATCTGGAGACCCTGGCGCATCGTACCCGGCACACATCGCAATACAACTGCTCAGACCCATCCTCCGTACGGCTTCACCAGACATCATGCCGAAACACGACGAATCGCTTGGCGGCAAGACTTTGTCTGGTGTGTGGTAACTTCTGCCGGCAGCCGATATTATGGCCTACCACCGAGAAAAAAAAATTCAGTGTTGTGTTTTATTTTTATAAATTACAAAGTAGTGCTTGACCGTAATCTTGCCTGATGGTAAGCAGCGACGTAATCGTAGATGGTAAAACGCACTAGTTTATTAAGAGCCTGTTCACTCTAGCCTTGAAGACACTCAAATTGTGTTAAAATAACACAAAACACCTTGTATGGGTTCGCATCGAATATTCGTAAAGTCGTTGCCCCTGGCAATAGTGATGTCTTTTAAACGCTTAATGACAAGATACTTGTTGTCGAATTTGTTGATGGTAGAACGCACTAGTTTTTTTAAGACTCTATTAACTCTAGCCTTCGTCTCTTCTTCTTCAGCCTATAGAGGTCCACTGCTGGACAGAGACTTCCCACAAGGCTTTTCACACTGACCAGTCTTGTGCTTTTTTTATGCTCACATATGAAGTTCGACTGAATAGTTTTTATTTATACTAGCGTGTCGAGTACCAATAACTCTGACGTTTTGCTATAACATCAGTTCTTTCGGATCGTGTTGACGGTAATAAACAGGAGTGTTTCCTTTTTTTATTACTTGGTGAAGCGCCGAACTATATATTGTCTACACAACTAGAAACCCGATTTAGAACGAGTTTTCTCAGTGGTAGGCTATAATATCGGCTGCCGGCAGAAGAAACCACCCACCAAACAAAGTCGCCAAGCGATTTGTCGTGTTCCGGTATGATGTCTGGTGAAGCCGTAGGGTGGACGGGTCTGAGCAGTTGTGGTGTGATGCACCAAATGTTGTTGTCTCGGGAGTTTGGTCGTGGAGAAACTCCACATCAATCTCCCTCTGGCGCAGCATCGTTGGTCGTGTTGTTGGGTTTAACATTGCATCACATCGCTCAAATGCCGTCTTTCTTCCTATTCACTAAGTTTTTAAAGTAACTAGGTTTAATAAACTAGCGCGCTTTACCATCAACGATTGCATCACTGCTTACCATCAGTCGGGGTTACAGTCAAGCACTAGCTTATAATTATTAAAAAAAAGAGTCGTGCTTGTCCACTTTTAACGTATACAATTGATTTCTTTAATAGAATAGAATTGCAATTTGAATTGGATATGTATATAACATAACATTTTAATGCAACAGTATATGTATGGAGTAGTTCTAACCCATTCTTATCCATAGAAGAGGGGTCTCCTAACACAAGTAGGTACCAACATATATTATTTCTCCAAGGGTCTGAGACCGTTTTCTCCCTTTTTCTCTCTTTCTATCGAACCAATCTGAACATCCGATCCACCAATCGACAGATATTCGTCCCTGGTACCATGGAACACTATTTTATATAGTGCGAATTTTTCGCACGGGTCAGCTAGTACATACTAATTACTTTAAATGATGTTACTGTGTAAGATTGGCTGTAAAAGTTGTACACGTTTCTCCAATAAACCTCTTTATTTTATTATAGAAACTGTCTTCACTTGGAAACGGACGACTAGCTTTAACTGAATAACTGACTATTTATATGGAATGAATAGTTGAAGTTTGAGGCAAGTTTTTAAAACCAACCAGAATCCGGGTGGTTTTAGTCAGTAAAAGTCTGATAGGCCCTTCCGTTTCGCCCAAAATGAGATTGATCATTTGATTTCCCATGCTCAAAAACAGGGATATTTTCATTTTTAATCGACTTCAAAAAGGAGGAACTTACTTAATTATTCGAGTGTATAATGTTTTTTTTATGTGTGTTCGCGGATAACTTCGTCGTTTATGAAACAATTTTGATAAGGACATCAGGGTTTGATGATAGAAGACCAGGGAAATCAAGCGGAACTTCCAAAAATCGTAGGAGCAACTAGTGCAATTGTATTTTTTGTCATTAGGTATTTTAGATTAATACATTTTAATAAAGATCTGGAGTAGATCTGATGATGGAGCCGGAGACAGGTGAGGGAACTCCTCAACGGTTTACAGTAGCTACCATGTGTTTGTGCTTGATTAATTTGTATTGATAAGAACTTTGCACCTAGGTGGATTCTGATTATCTTTAGGGGTGCTAGTAGGGGAACACGAAGGACAGTTCAGGGAACTCCTAAACGATTTACAGTAGCTAGCTTATGTTTGGACTTAATTCATTTATATTGATAAGAACTTGGCACCCATATGGGTTATAATAAAACTATGCTGTAGATTTGATAATAAAGACTATAGACAGTCGAGGGAGTTCCCCAATAATTTACAGCATTGAAGTTTAACTTAGGACGTCATGCTGATGCGACAATCAATGAAAATCAAGAGACTGAAATTAATTTGCGTAATAGTGTCATCTCTAGCAATGCTCATACATTCAGTCAGATCCCAGAGGAATTGTATAAAAATCGGTTTAGTAGTTTGGTCTTTAAACCAAAATTAAGGGCATAAATTTAACTAAACAAAATTGCGTCATTAGCTTGCTAGCCGATTTCCAACTATGTTGACCGGATGCAGCTCAACAGTACTTCTCACAACTAAAAAGAATAACATAAAAAACTTTTTTACGAAAATAACGACTTCCTAAAAACCACTACAAAGTGAAAAATAACTAATTTCAGAAGTCGGTGACAAAAAGATTATACAAAAACCAAAGCACCATGACCATGACATGTGTGGTTTCTTGGAAGTCAGTTGTTTTTTTTTTTCGTAAAAAAAGTTTTTATGTGCTTTTTTCCATTGCGTTATGGTTTACCGGAGATGAAAGATTTTTCTTTTTCTTCTAATGCACTCCACTGAAAACTGCATCAACACCAGCTCACTAGTTCCATCAAAAAACACACACACCAACAACAAAGCAAGCAAGATCGTTACCAAAGAGTATACGAGTACTTTACGCCAATCGCGAAACAGAGTTTTTTTTTTCTTTTTAAAAATATATATTAGGACACATCTACACTGGCGTTTTATCGAGCACTGGAGTCGTTACGAAATCATTACATTTTATGAAGCAAGCAAATGGGCTGCTTGCCGTTCGAACCGTATTTCAGGAACATTGTGTGTACCAAGTTTTAGTGAACTGAGTTAAGTAAGAAAGTGTTGGTTATTAATGTAGCTAAATTGTAGACTAAGAATCATCCTAATATTATAAATGCGAAAGTAACTCTATCTGTCTGTCGGTCTGTCTGTCTGTCTGTCTGTCTGTTACGCTTTCCTGCTTAAACCTCTCAACCGATTTTGATGAAATTTGGCACAGACAATCTTTGGACCCTGAGAAAGAACATTCTACCTTTTATCCCGGAAAAATATGATGTTCCCGAGGGAAAACTAAAAAGCGCGATATAACCGAACTCCACGCGGGCGGAGCCGCGGGCGGAAAGCTAGTTAATTATATATTTTTTAATATATTGAAAATTTTGTATACTTACAACACTATTTTTCGTTTATGCAAAATTCAAAACATGTGTCCAATATTTTTAAGTAAAGAATTTACTTAAAAATCTTGGACACGTGTTTTATGCTATGTACAAAATTTCATAAAGATATAATGTAAAACCACAATGTTATGAGCTTGCTATTGATGACGATGCTATGAGATGTTTGGTTATCACAACAAAAATATGGTCAAAGCTCCGCTCGGGCGGGCGAGTGCGGTGCATTGACCTCTGGCGTCAGCTGTGGCGCGCGCACAAGTACTTTGATCTATTGTAACCGCTCGGTAACCACTTTTTTCAATTTGAGAAAATTATAACATGGTGTAAAAATTATTGTAATGGATTTAGTTGCCTATTCTGAACAAAGTATGTTCAGGTTTCGCATAAACAAAAAATAATCTGTACTCAAGTGTTTGTTTGTTTGAACGCGCTAATCTCAGGAACTACCAGTCCGATTTGAAAAAATATTTTTGCGTTATATAGCCCATTAATTCAGGAAGGCTTTAGACTATATAACATTACGCTGCGACTAATAGGAGCGGAGCATATAAATAAAACGCGGGTGAAACCGTATGGCGCAGCTAGTGTTAGATAATAAAGCAATGGTTGTCTAGTGGTATCGGTCACGACTTACAAGTCAGGTCGTAGGTTCGATTTCTTTATTCAACTTCCACAATAACTAATCTTCAATTACATTAGAAATATTTACCTTTTCCAGCTACAAATGTGTTGGCTCACACCATAGCCATTCAATCGGTACCAGTATGAAGAAAATTGTTTCGATTCCTTCCCGATTCAGATCACATTACCGACTGAGATACGATCCAGTAGTGCGTCGAGTTTGTTGGAAGTTTATTAAATATTTACTTATAACTTACAAGTTGTCGTTCTTAGATTTGAACCCTATCAGGCGCTTTACTTTGATTGAATTATTTCATCACCACTGCTCTCAAAACGGTGAAGGAAAAGATCATGGGGAAACCGCAATGTCCTAGAGCCAAAAACTTCGAAGACAATATGTGACGTACGGAGGACGGGTCTGAGCAGTTGTGTTGCGATGTGTACCATGTACGATGTGCCTAATGTTGTTGTGTCGGGAGTTTGGTCGTGGAGGGTCTCCAGATCATCCTCTGGCGCAGCATCGTTGGTCGTGTTGTTGGGTTAAACATTGCATCACCTCGCTCAACTGCCGTCTTCCTTCCTATTCACTCAGTTTCTTTGAGTGAGTAGGCTTAATAAGCTAGTGCGTTTTACCATCAACGATTGCATCACTGCTTACCATCAGGCGGGATTGCAGTCAAGCACTAGTTTAAAACTAATAAAAAAAAAGAAAAAAAAAAGACATCTACCAACCCGCACTAGGCCAGCGTGGTAGATTACGGCCAACTCCCTCTCACCGAAAGGAGGCTTGTGTAACGTGTTCAGTGGGAGAATATAAGCTAATTAGGTATGTATATTAATGATAACTGATTTTATTTCTGTAGGTAGGTTTGTACAGACAGTTTAACACGTCAATAATTTTTAATAGGTGTAGAAATAAGTTTCCGCCATTTTTTGAACATGCGGACAAGCATTATGACGTAGGAGAATAATTTTGTCATGTCTAGAGTAGTAATGGGCGCGATTTCCTCTTCCTTCTATCTTCCTCCAATAATGCTTCCAATTCAGTGTCTTCGTACGATTTCCATTAAGTTCTTTGTCTTCACAGATTCTGAACTCTTGAAACCACTCACGACGACTTCTCTCGCTAAAAGCAGCTTCACTATAAGCTTCTACAAGCAATCGATGGGCCTCAGCTGCAGATTTCTTCAAATTAAAAAAGTATCATAAGTTCCCGCAAATGCCGCGTATTCGACCCAGAACTTGTCATTTTTTCACAAAAATAAATAAGTGATGACTGATACAGAGTCACTAATACTCTAAGTCATCATCATCATCATCCCAGCGTTAATCCCAGTCGCATCCGAAGCCTTTTCAGCTTTGGAGTCTGGGGTCCGCTTTACCAGTCCAACTGCTGATATGGCTAAACTTCGACATTTTCCGTGAAGCGACTGCCGTCTGACCTCCACAACCCGAAGGCGACATCGAAGCATTGCAGTTAGACCAATTGTTGGACTTTTGAGGGCTCCAACAACCCGTAACAACTGCCACTAGATGTTCGTATGGCAACCGGGACCAACGGCTTAAAGTGCTTTCCGAGGCACGACCAGACCAGTGCAAATATTCATATTCATGCATACAAATACTGGCACTGTGCGGGGATCGAACCCGCGCCACCTTGCGTAGCGGCCGCGTCCGCAACCGCTACGCCACGGTGGCTGTCTATTAAAGAAATCAATTGCATATGTTAAAACTGGACAAGCACGACTCTTTTTTTTTAATAATTTTAAACTAGTGCCTGACTGCAACCCCGCCTGATGGTAAGCAGTGATGCAATCGTTGATGGTAAAGCGCGCTAGTTTATTAAACCTAGTTACTTAAAAAACTTAGTGAATAGGAAGGAATAGGGCATTTGAGCGATGTGATGCAATGTTAAACCCAACAACAAGACCAACGCTGCTGCGTCAGAGGGAGATTGATCTGGAGACCCTCCACGGCCAAACTCCCGAGACAACAACATTTGGTGCATCACACCACAACTGCTCAGACCCGTCCACCGTATGGCTTCACCAGACTGCCACTAGATGTTCGTATGGCAACCGGGACCAACGGCTAACCGTGCTTTCCGAGACACGACCAGACCAGTGCAAATATTCATATTCATGCATACAAATACTTGCATTGTGCGGGGATCGAACCTGCGCCACCTTGCGCAGCGACCGCGTCCGCTACCGCTACGCCACGGAGGCTGTCATCACTAATACTCTAAGTGTATGTTTTAACAGATGTCCGAACTTACGATATCACTTTACATCTGACAATTGAAACTCTTAGTGAGGACATCATATTTTGTTAAACGGCGGAAATTTATTTGTACACCTAATAAGAATACCTAATAAATAATAACAAAAGTTATAATAATTATAAAAATTTTTATACGCTTATATTATGTAAATTTTTATACGCTTTTTACAATTGTATACAAAATGATATGCCAAAAAAAAAAAGAAAAGAAGAGCAGTGGTGAAAGCAAAAATTACTCAAAGTGAGGCGACTGTTTGGGTTTTATTCCCACCACATGTGATTTAAATGGAGAAATTGGATAGGTGGATATCCACTGGCGTAATAGAGTAGATGACTAAAAAGTAATAATTAGTCCGTCAGTCTGATTTCCAAAAAAAACTGGACACGTTTCTTTTCTCATATTATAAACTAAAAATAAAGACGACCCCTGTCCTGATCTTTGATGCCTTTTATATTAGTCAATTTTTATTGATTTAAAAAAAAAAAAACAAAATATACGTATCCAATAATTTTCTATTATCTGAATGACGGCCTAAAAATATTATCTTTTTTTTTTCCCAGGGTTTACCCTTAATAAGAGTGTTTACCCTTATTGTTGTGTGACTTTCCAGTAATAAATAAATTAATGAATGAATAAACTGCGGGGCCCATGTCACTGGATAACCACTGGCGTGAGTATTTATCTTCATATATTATTTAAAGGGAAACTGCCAAACTCATGAAACATTGAGCAAACCATGAATACAGTCCGTACACGTTTCTTTAGTCATAATTTTTCGGCCGAACCGTTTTGCGGCCGTTTCAGAGTCGTGTGAATAAACATGAGCCGTATCACCGTATGCGAATCGGAAATGGAACGGACGCTATCTAGTTTAGGGCTGGATGGAGTTCGATTCAGTTTTTACTTATGAGGCTAAACTGCTAAGTGATTTCGCTGATACTGTTATTTTTCTTGTAACATTTCTATGACCTTGCCCTTTTTGCAATTATAAACACTTTCTTCTAGGTCTTGGAAAATCTTTCATAGATATACCTAAGACTTAAATAAGGACCACCATGTTTAAAACAGAATAGTATAGAATACTCTTTATCTGTTTAGTCGTGGTGGCCTAGAGGTTAAAACACCAGCCTCTCAAGTATGAGTGTGAGGGTTTGATTCCAGGTCAGGCAAGTCCCAGTGTAACTTTTCTAAGTTATATTACTTTCTAAGTACTAGTATATCTTGGACACCAATGACTGATTACAAGGTGAATGAAAACGTCTTGAGGAAACCTGGGTTTTAAGTCTGAAATCGCCAACCCGCATTGAGCAAGCGTGGTGATTATGCTGAATCCTTCTGTATGAGTGGTGACCTGTGCCCAGCAGTGAGACGATAAAAAGGTTGATGATAATGACTCTTTATTATGCACACCATATAAATTACAGAAACATAATTATGAAGATTTTACAAAGGGTGACACAATGGGCGGTCTTATTGCTAAGGGCCATCTTTTACAGACAACCTTAGGATGGAATATCAAAGGGAAGGAGAGGGATAATGGTTTAAGTAGTCCACAGTGTTTGAACAGGTATCCTAAAGTCTTGCATGTACTGGAAATATAACTTCGAATGCGTTAAACCCGAAGCCGTACTGAGGTGCTAGAGAATTTAATTACTCGAACCACTCTGCCATTCATAAAATACATATTTAGATAAATAATATTGTAGATCGATCATGTGATACTTCATCACCATCATCATCATTTCAGCCGAAAGACGTCCACTGCTGGACATAGGTCTCCTCCAAGGTTCTCCACGACGACCGGTCCTGCGCCTCTCGCATCCAGCGGTTTTCCGCGACCTTCACCAGGTCGTCGGTCCACCTTGTCGGGGGCCTACCCACGCTACGTCTACCGGTGCGTGGTCGCCACTCGAGAACTCGTCGACCCCATCGGGCATCGATCCTACGAACAATATATCCAGCCCACTACCACTTTAGTGTTGCAATTCTTCGGGCTATGTCGGTTACTCTCGTTCTTCTGCGGATCTCCTCATTCCTGATTCGAACGCGCAGTGAAACGCCAAGCATAGCCCTCTCCATTGCCCTTTGAGTGACTTTAAGCCTTCTTTTAAGGCCCATTGTTAGCGACCACGTCTCAATTCCATAAGTCATCACTGGCAACACACACTGGTCGAAGACTTTTGTCTTGAGACACTGCGGTATTTCGGACGAGAAGATCTTTTACGTAGCTTCCCGAAAGCAGCCCAGCCCAGAGATACTTAATGCAAAAGGATCGCTAAACTATTACCCCAAACGTATCCATACTTACGATTCAGTTTTCTTAAAAACTTCTCGACTCGTGCATAGAAATTTGGAAACTCACACTGAACAGCCGCACTGTTCACCACTGAGACATTAATAAACCACACTCATCATCATCATCTCAGCGTTAATCCCAGTCGGATCTGAAGCTTTTTCAGCTTTGGAGTCTGGGGTCCTCTTTACCAGTCTAACTGCTGATTTTGGCTAAACTTCTATATTTTCCGTGAAGCGACTGCCATCTAACCTTCATAACCCGAAGGCGATATCGAACCATTACAGTTGGGCCAATTGCTGGACTTTTGAGGGCTTTAATAAACCACAGTATACCTATAATATAATTAATTCATCTCTTTTTAAGATTATAAACAAGTGCATGACCACGATTTCGCCCTATGATAAGCTGTGATGTAATCGTTGAAGGTAAAGTGCAGTAGTTTATTCCGACTTAAAGCTCCCCTTACAAGCGTCTCAGGAACTAAAATTTACGGACTGTTGCAAGTGACCGTCGTGTTGTTTTAGTACATGAGCCTCTTGACTTAAAAGTTAGAGACACTTAAATTGAAATCAGATGGAAAGGCCGTTCAAATTGCGAGCAAACTGTTCCAGTCCCTCGATGTACGCGGTATAAAAGACGATGGCAGGATCTTAATACCTACATAATGTATCAGGAAGCGCCTACCTAAGTATAATATGCCAAAATAGTTCCTAGATTAATACTAAATGCCTCAGCAAACATATTTGATCTGTGAATACGTAATGCGGTATGTAATATCGACCGGCATTGCGTACGTACACTATTGCTATCAATTGAAATCGTTTTGAAGCATATTGCTAGCAAGAAGTTTGGAAGCATTAGTTGATCCTTTGCGCCATATGTTCGAGAAACATGTTTGTTCAACAAAGTGAAAAACGGATTGAATGTTGTAGAACTGTCAAAATGAAACCTATAACTACTGGTAGTGAGTTACGCAATTTGACAGCCTCCGTGGCGTGGCGTGGCACAAGGAGGCGCGGGTTCGCTCCCCGCGCAGTGCAAGTATTTGTATGCATGAATATGAATATTTGTACTGGTCTGGTCATGCCTCGGAAAGCACGTTAAGCCGTTGGTCCCGGTTTCCATAGGAACATCTAATGGCAGTCGTTACGGGTTGTTGGAGCCCTCAAAAGTCCAACAATTGGTCTAACTGCAATGCTTCGATATCACCATCGGGTTGTGGAGGTCAGACGGCAGTCGCTTCACGGGAAATGTCGAAGTTTCGTCAAAATCAGCAGTTAGACTGGTAAAGCGGACCCCAGGCTCTAAAGTTGAAAAAAGAAGCTTCGGATGCGACTGGGATTAACGCTGAGATGATGATGAGTGAGTTAAGCAATTACCTTGCTGGTAATGTGCTCAAAACGAGACCTCTCAGTCTCGTCTTGTGAGATTGGACGAGTAATGGCCACATCAGAAAGGTTTGCGAAGCAGTAGTGACCTTGTAGTAAAGGCCGTAACTTAAAGTTGTTTTGAATTTGAATTGATATCGTGGGTTCGCAGTTAAACAAGCGGCTTACTTTGTGTAAATAACTTCAAAGTTAGCTGAACTGTGCTTAGACTGAGCTGTCAATAATGTCAATCTAATAAATATGTGAGCTGCCGCGCCCTTTATACCTGGGGCTTTTATTTGGGTAATAAGTTTTTACTTATTTACATTTCCATTTTAATGATATTTTATTTTTTGCTTTGTATTGCTATATGATAAATTATTTCATTGCTGTTAAGTTTTCTTGTGTTCATTACTGTAGGTACAGTAATGAACACAAGTTTTGTTAGTAGTCTGTTTTTTTTTTTTTTTTTTTTTTTTAACTTATTACCCATAGTATTGTATAAAGTCGTTTTTTTTTTAAAGAACAGACAGGCTGCTGGTGAGTTTGTTTCGCTACTTCTTCTTCCCAACGAAAGCAGTAGGAAGTGACGAAGGGCGGACCTTTTTGCGGGGACCTTATTATGTTTTTTTTTTTTTATTTATTATTAACTAGTGCTTTACCGCAATCCCTCCTGATGGTAAGCAGTGACGCAATCGTAAAGCGCACTAGTTTTAGTAACCCCAAGCCTGGAAACATTCAAATTGTAGTCGAACGGAAACCCCGTCGCAGGCATATTGCTCCAGTCCCTCGATGTACGCGGTATAAAGGTGGAGGCGAAACGCTTCGTCCGGAACGTACTGGTGTCAACAACGTAAGGGTGGAAACTCGCCGTACCACGGGTCGTTCGATGGTGGAATGGAGATGGGGGAATTAAATCATGTATAAATTAATATGTAATATTGACGTTCAAAAACTGCTAATTCTTAGCCTAATTTGAATAAATGACTTTTGATTTTGATTGAATATCTAGCAATAGTTAGAATGAGAGTTCACTCCACGCTCAATTAACAAGTTTTTTCGGTGAGATGGTTACAAAGTCATATTTCAGGTGGATTAATAGGTGATTTCACCTTGGTTTTCGATGTAAGATTATTACATGAGGGGCTTGGACATGAAACCTCCCGTGTACCTGGGAACTGGTATCAAATCAAGAAACATCTATATTTGTTCGAAATAATGTCGAGGTCACGCAACAGGAAGAAGCTATAAGGGAGTTAAATTATAATCGGGTTTGAAGTCAGTTTTAGGAAAAAAAAATTAGCTTCTGAAATCAGTGTGTAATATTTGAATAATGTAGTTTTTTTTATAAATAATTATAATCTAGTGCTTCACCGCAATCCCGCCTAATGGTAAGCAGTGATGCAAACGTTGATGGTAAAGCGCGCTAGTTTATTATAAGCCTATTCATTCAAAAAAACTGACTGAATAGGAAGTAGAGGGACGTGATGCTATGTTAACCCAACAACACGACCAACGATGCTGCACCAGAGGGAGATTGACCTGGAGACGCCTCATGACGAAACTCCCGACACAACAATATTTGGCGCATCGTACTCTGCACACATCGCAACACAACTTCTCAGACCCGTCTTCCTTACGACTTCGCCAGCCATCATGCTGAAATACGACGAACCACTTGCTGGCAAAACTTGGTCTGGTGGGTGGTAAAGAATAAAAATGACTGAAAACCTCACCTTTTTTAAGAAGTCAGTTAAAACGTACGGACGACAGCAGGTCAAGCTACCCAAAATTATCAAACATTCTCAGTCAACATTGAGCCTTAAGAGGGGACTCTAGTGTCGAGGAATTTAAAAAATAGGTATTTGAAGAAACTATTGCCGTCACGCTGCTTTCCAACCTCTCCCGGTAAAGTGCGAAAAGGACAGTTGCAGCTCAGGCTTATTTTACCTACAAAAACGTTGACCAAAACACGTTTCGTATTCCGCTGTTTTCTTTTTCAAAACAAGACAGATCTCAATATTTGTATACTTATCAAAAGTTAAAGGATGAGTATACCAATGGCTCTATTATTTTCCTTTTTTTTTTAAACTTATCACATTTGCCTAATAGTCGTTTGAACATCGTGGTAAAAATGGATTATTTTTCGAGCTTTTGAAATATTAATATTTTTTTTTGTTAATTAAGTTTTCGAAAAAATTAAATGATAGCGGCACGTATAATGAAGGTGTAAAATTTTGTATAGAGACTGCACTAGAGAACTCTAGTGGTGCAGTCTCTATACAAAATTTTACATTTTTTTTTCTTTTTTAATTTTTTTTCATTGAAATGTCATCTTTATCGCTAAAACAGTAAAAGGGAATCCTCTTAATGTTTTAGCGATAAAGATGACAAAAAATTACAGATTTTAGTAGCTTGATGTGCTGTCGTCTGTACAATAAATAAAATTATATGATAAAATAAATTATAACGAATCAAGATAAATTATAATGGATCTTTGATCTGGAGCATACTTGGAAATAAACCACAATTTCCCTTTCCTATTATATGTTTAATTTATTTTTGAATTGCCAAAATACAGAAAAGATTAGCAGGAAAATAATTTATTGAAGAAATGTTTCATCAAAACAACTTGAGTGAAAATATAATTGGCATTTAATTGCGACTTTAATGCTACACGAGTATATAAATGTAGAGGTTAAAACACCAGCCTCTCAAGTATGATTGCATTACTAGCTGCTGCCAGCGACTTCGTTCGCGTGGAGTTAGTTTTGCGCCGCTCCTATTGGTCACAGCGTGATGTTATATAGCCTAAAGCCTTCCTGGATTAATGGACTATCCAACGCAAAAAGAATTTTTCAAATCGGACCAGTAGTTCCCGAGATTAGCGCGAACAAACAAACAAACTCTTCAGCTTTATATATTAGTATAGATAGATAAACTAGTGCTTGCTTGCAATCCCGCCTACCGGTAAGCAGTGGTAAAGCGCACTAGTTTATTAAGAGCCTATTCACTCTAGACTTGGAGACACTTAAATTGTAGTCCGACGGAAATACCGCTGCTGGCAAATTGTTTCAGTCCCTCGATGAACGCGGTATAAAAGAGGAGGTGAAACGCTTCGTCCAAATCGTGGTGGTGTTAATAATGTAAGGGCGGAAAGTCGCAGTCTTACGGGTCGTCCGATGGTGGAACGGAAACGGGGGAATTAAATCATGCAATTCCCTCACACACTCACCAAAACGCATCCTATAGAACACCGAAAGGCTGGTTACTCTACGCCTGTGCTCCAGGCTTTGGAGATCGTTTTGAGCTGTGGGTTTGAAAATGTAATGTTGGTAACAAAAAAAAATATTTAAAAAAAATAAAAATCGTTTAAACCAAAAGAGTACAATCGGAAGAGTTTATCTGTCTACCTGTTTATCATCAGACTGTATCTCGTGAACCGTGATAGACAGTTGAAATTTTCACAGGTAAAATATTTTTGTTACTTAAAAAAAATGTTTTTGTATGTCGTTGTGGCGATAACAACACATACGTAACGTAGGCACCGTAAAAATTTAAACAAAATACATGATAACTCTTTCTTGGTCAGGGCGTTTTCACAACCAAACGGTCATGTGTCGTGTAAAGTATAAATATGCATCACATTGATGCACTGATGCATGCATTGATGCAATGATTTACTCGGTGGTAGAAGTGTTCCGGCATGATGTCTAGTAAAGCCGTACGGAGGACGGGTCTGAGCAGTTGTGTTGCGTTATGTGGCGGGTACGATGCGCCAAATGTTGCTGTGTCTGGAGTTTGGTCGTGAAGAGTCTCCAGATCAATCTCCCTCTACCGCAGCATCGTTTGATCGTGTTGGTCTGGGGTTTAAAATTGCATCACCTCACTCAACTGCCGTCATCCTTCCTATTCCTAAGTTTTTTAAGTGAACACGTTTAATAAACTAGTGCGCTTTACCATGAACGATTGCATCACTGCTTACCATCAGGCGGGATTGCAATCAAGCACTAGTTTATAATTATTAAAAAAAAAAAAATGATTTTTATTACAAGTTGTATTCAGTCTACTATCAATCATTTTAGTTCAACGCGACCTTCTTGTCGCGATCATATCTATATCGTTTTACCTTTGTAACGTATTATTAAAAAAATACCAAAATCGAAATACTCTGTAAAAAGTATTTGGTCATACATTACAAATTAATGAGTGAACAATCCATCATCCCCTGTTTTCCTACCCTTAGGGATGGAATTCTTTTCGTAATTTCAAAATCGGACTAGTCTATAAAAAGTTATGCGTGGTCGTATATTTAAAAAAGTATAACATACCATAGATTTAGAATTTCATTGCTACGATATACAACGCTATTTTTTCTTTATGCGAAATCTGAATACAGCACAGAGCACAGGCGTAGAGTAGCCAGCCTTTCGGTGTTCTATAGGATGCATTTCGGGAAGTGTGCGATGGAATTGCATGATTTAATTCCCCATCTCCGTTCCACCAGCGGACGACCCGTCGTACGGCTGGTTTCCACCCTTACGTTGTTAACACCTCTACGATCCGGACGAAGCGTTTCGCCTCCTCCTTTATACCGCGTACATCGAGGGACTGGAATAGTTTGCCAGCGGCGGTGTTTCCGTCGGACTACAATTTGAGTGTCTTCAAGGCTAGAGTGAATAGGCTCTTAATAAACTAGTGCGCTTTACCATCAACGATTGCGTCACTGCTTACCATCAGGCAGGATTGCGGTCAAGCGCTAGTTTATAATATAGATAAAAAATAAAAAAAAATAAAAAAAGCAACTGAATCGATTATAATCATTTTTACACCATGTTATATTTTTTCCCACATAAATTTAGAAATTTTTGCAGTGTGGTTACCGAGCGCACACGTTCAGTTTACGGTAGACCATAGTACTTGGCGCATGAGCACGCCCGCGCAACAGCTGACACCACAGGTCAACGCATTGTTCGCTCATATTTTTGTTGGGACAACCAAGTAGGATAACAAGCTCATAACTTTGTGGTTTATCATTATATACAACGTGTAACAAAAAGGGTATATACATACCAAGGGCATGGCATCTTTAGATGATATCAAATGATATCGGAAGGGTTTCAACTCAAAATAAAATACTCAAAAAACTGGTACCAAATTTTCGGTTTCGTGTGTTTCTTAAAATCAAATCATAACAAACGTGGCAGCACACTATATACGTTAATAACTACTCGTTACCCGTCACGTTACTTGCAAAAATCCGATAAATGTCTTCAATATCTCTGTGCGACTAGTATGACAGTAGCCTATCAGAGGCGGTGTTTTTCCTCATAACTTCCTAACATAAAGAGATAGGATTAAAAAACCCTTCCAATATCGTTTGATATCATGTAAAGATGCCATGCCTTTGTTATGTATATACCCTTTATGTTACACGTTGTATATTTAAAAGGAGATGTTTTATTTTGGGCCACCACTATGTACGCTATATAGAGAAAAAGGAAAAAAATAAATGATTTTCATAAAAATACTACTAAATTAATTTGAATAAAAATACAAGTATATTTAATTCGTTCGTGTGTGGAGTACTGCAGCCACATTTGGGCTGGTGCTGCCAAGTGTCACCTGGCCACTTTGGATTCAGTGGAGAGACGTGCAAAGAGGCTGATTGGTGACCCTGATCTAACTCGAGTTGGTCTCCAAAGCCTAGAGCACAGGCGTAGAGTAGCCAGCCTTTCGGTGTTCTATAGGATGCATTTCGGGGAGTGTGCGAGGGAATTGCATGATTTAATTCCCCCATCTCTGTTCCACCAGCGGACGACCCGTCGTACGGCTGGTTTCCACCCTTACGTTGTTAACACCACTACGATCCGGACGAAGCGCTTCGCCTCCTCCTTTATACCGCGTACATCGAGGGACTGGAACAATTTGCCCGCGGCGGTGTTTCCGTCGGACTACAATTTGAGTGTCTTCAAGGCTAGAGTGAATAGGCTCTTAATAAACTAGTGCGCTTTACCATCAACGATTGCGTCACTGCTTACCATCAGGCAGGATTGCGGTCAAGCGCTGGTTTATATAAGTAAAAAAAAAATTAATTGTTTTAAACGTTTTTTAGTGAGATAACACTTTATAAGGTAGCCATGACAGTGGTTATGACGTTTGATTGGCGACTTTGACAGTTGAATTCGAGTGTTGATTTGAGTTGATTGTGTTTATTTAATGGGCCGTATCTTCGGAATTCAAGTTTCGTTTTTTTTTTTTGCAGTCATATAGTAGGTAATAATATAAATACGATAGCCTTAGATATATGACGCGTCAATCAACTGTCACTGTCAAAATCTTATTTCGCCTATTGCTGACAACCATATTTATTAGTAGTTGCGTTGCACTTCTTGGCCGAGTTAAATTGAATCTGTATAAAAACTAAGCCAAAATATAGGAAATTAACATTAAAAATAGTTAACTATAGCGTAACTATACCTAGCATTAAGTGTACAATGTGCTGGTCCAGGCTCCATACATTTCTGAAACATCTCCTTTTGTACATAGATTCTTTACTTAAAAATACTGGACATCTGTCTCGGGTTTCGCATAAAAAAAAAAATTGTATACACGCGCCAACTTCTAAGTCTATTTTTAACAGTTAAAATATATTCTGACCATCTAAATCTGTTTAATATCGAACACAGAAACTTTGACATTTAAAAACGGCACTTAAGCTGACAAACATTGTGTTGATGATGCTCGGTATAATGAAGGATACCAATTATAGCCAAAGTTAATAATTTGAATATCGTTAGGCTGTGTTCCGCATGTCAGTTTGAGAGCAAGCATAATGATAACTAGGTCAATTAATTTTGGGAATAGTTTACATAACGACGATTATTTTGACGACACGTTTGGTGCAGTAGCTGAACGATTGAATGCTGAACTGCGTCGCGTGTTCGATTCCCAGACGGAACAAAAATTTGTAAGCCTACAGGCAGTTGTTCCAGGTCTAGCTGTTTGATCCGTGCGCAGTTTCTGGCCTGCCATCGGACGCGTCCCCAGGTGGCGGATAGGGGAACGGCCCCAGATATGGGGGTTACCGGTTTACCGGCGCGGACCAAAAACCAGAGGTGGGGACCGCTTCGGCGGTCACATGTGCGGCGGGTCGGCCACCAATCCAGGTGGCTGACGTGACCCGAACTCCGGGTCATCGTCGGGCAACCCGGTCTCATCATTGAGAGGAGCTGGGGGCCCCGTTTGCCTCCGGGCAAACGAGTGGGGCTAAGAGGAAGGCCACCTCGCTAAAAAACCCTTGGCTGCTGCGTCTTCTCGCACTAGAAGACGTACCCAGTCCGGCCCCTCCATAAGGGGGGACCATTGTGGGCCCGCCTTTTGGCGGGAATCGCCGGCGGGGGGATTGGTTGTTCAGGCTGTGCCGATTTCCCATGACCCCGCCACTCAGGCGATATCGTTGTGCCACTGTGGGTTTAGTGGGTATTCCCGGCTTCGGCTGGGCGAGTCCCACGCACGCCCTTCGTGGTACGGGGCGTAAACGCATTACCGCAGAGTCAAAAAAAAAAGTCTAGCTGTTTGAAAGAGGTGGTGTTTTCTTAAGCCTGGTTGAAGGAATCAGAAATTGTTTTTGATTTTTTTTTATTGTTTGAATATCAGCGGCATTTCCCCACAACAGAACACCGCACGACATAATATTATGAAAATAACTAAACTCAGCAGGCTATTTCTAAATCAATTAAATTACTAATTTTCCTAATCGTAAATGCTGCAGAGCTAAGCTTTGTTGATAGTTTATCTATATTGGGGCCCTATTGAAACTTGGCGTCCAAAGTTATGCTCAAGAATACTGTGTTATCTTCGGGTTTCAACTCTTCATCGTTTAAGTTTAGGAGTTTTTGCTACTTGTCTAACATGGGGTATCGTAGACATATGCTACAGTACGTGTATTAAAATGGCAGACTTTTGGGTTTTTACGACTTTACGTTTTTGTTGCTTTTACCTTATTTTTTCTTTTGCGTGCATTATATTCCTATATACTATGTTTATATATGTACACACATTTTTATTGACTCGTTTTTGTTTTTTTTTTTTTTTGTTATTGTACTTGCAGTAAGAATGATTTATTTATTTACTAGTATTGTTTTGTTGTCGTTGTGGCCTAGTGGTTAAAACACCAGCTTCTCAAGTATGAGTGTGCGGGTTCGATTCCAGGTCAGGCAAGTACCAAACTTTTCTAAAGTTATATGTACTTTCTAAGTATATCTTGGACACCAATGACTGATTATAAGGTGAAGGAAAACATCCTGAGAAAACATGACTAAGTCTGAAGTCGCCATTGAGCAAGCGTGGTGATTACGCTCAATCCTTCTCTGTGCCCAGCAGTGGGACGATAAAAGGTTGATGATGATGATGATGATTGTTTTGTTTCTATTTTAGAACTCCTCGTCACATTTTTTATACATACGTTACTGATTTCATATAACATATGTTTTTTGCATACACAAGTCACGTTGCTGTATAAAACTGTTTTACATCCGTCACCTCACACGTCAGGTTCAGTTGAAAACCAGCGTCGGGCACTAGTTGTCTGGCATTTTTGCTGAACTGGACCTTTTTGACACAGCCGGGAGGCACACGTTCTTGCTAGTTTTCTACATTTGTTTTTCATTCAGATTTAAACTTTTTTTTTCGTTTTTTTATTTTTTAATGATTGTCCTTTTTATTTTATTTTTTAATAATTGTAAATTAGTGCTTGAGCACAAGCCCGCCTGATGGTAAGCAGAGATGCAATCGTAGATGGTAACGCGTGCTAGTTTATTAAGCCTATTCACTCAAAAAATATGAGTAAATAGGAAGGAAGATGGCAGTTGAGCGAGGTGATGCAATGTTAAACACAACAACACGACCAACGATGTTACGCCAGAGGGAGATTGATCTGGAGACCCTCCACTACCAAAGTCCCAACACAACAACATTTGGCGCATCGTACCCGGCACACATCGCAATACAACAGTTGCATTACTGCTCAGACCCGTCCCCCGTACGGCTTCACTAGACATTATGGCGGAACACGACGAATCGCTTGGCTGCAACACTTCGTCTGGAGGGTGGTAACTTCTGTATGTTTTTTGTTGCGTTCTGATGTATATGTCTTTTAGTCTATGCTAAATAAATGTATTTTTATTTCTTTCTTTCTACTACATTTACTTTTTTTCATTAAGTAAACCAGTTAACTACTCTTGCAAAGGCGCTATTTACATCACCAGTTACTAGCTGCTGATGTTTGAGTTTAAACAAAAGTGAAGTGAAATATCATGTGTGTCGAGTAAAATGTAAAACGAAGTTTTAAATTTACTTTTAAAAAATTCCGCTTTAATTGGGCTGAATTTCTCAATTCAGTGTCAGCCAAATTCTCTTTAAATAGCTGGAGGCTACAGAACAACGCAAATAACGCTAAATTACATAAATTAATGAAATAATTAACATTCCATGAACATTGTTCAACAATTATGCACTGTTAATAAAATTAAAGTATTTAAAGCCTGGATTTAAACGCTTAACATTTTCGTTAAAATACTGTGTAATAATCATTAAATTTTCCAATTTAACTGCGTGTAGTTATAAATATATGAATGTCCTTCTATCCATTCCGTTTCTCAAAATTTCGCATATATAGATAGTAATCGTATTAGAAAGAAGCGGGATTAACAATACACTTATAATTATCAAATAATCATCCTCGTCATCCGAAGCTTTTTCAGCTTTGGAGTCTGGGGTCCGCTTTACCAGTCTAACTGTTGATTTTGGCTAAACTTCGATATTTTCCGTGAAGCGACTGCCGTCTGAGCTTCACAACCGGCAGGCGACATCAAAGCATTGCAGTTAGACCAATTGTTGGACTTTTGAGGGCTCAAAAACCCGTAACGACTGCCGTTAGATATTCTTATGACAACCGGGACCAACGGCTTAAGGTGCTTTCCGAGGCATGACCAGACCAGTGCAATATTCATATTCATGCATATATATATTTGTACTGTGCGGGGATCGTACCCGCGCCTCCTTGCGCAGCGGCCGCGTTCGCTATCGCTATGCCACGGAGGCTATCTATAATTTTATCAAACAATTAGAGGCCGCCAGCGACTTCGTTCGCATGGAGTTAGTTATACTCCGCTCCTATTGGTCGCAGCGTGATGTTATATAGCCCAAAGCCTTTCTGAATTAATGGGCTATCCCATGCAAAAAAAAAAATCAAATCGGACCAGTAGTTCCTGAGATTAGCACGTTCAAACAAACAATCAAACAAACTCTTCAGCTTTATAGATTAGTATGGATATAACAGTATATTCTATCTAATAGCTTTAATGATATACAAATGCTTAAAATTAAACATTATTGCACACATCAAAAAAAAACAATTTCAAATTTCCATACGTTTTTGGTATTTTTTACACATTACACAATTCCATTAATACAATTATCTATAATAAAAGTATTCTCGATGGCGGGGACACCGATGCGTACCTAATCCATAATCATGGATTCCGTACGTAACTTTGTATTCAAGCCTCTTGCTCGTTATTTATCCGGATAAGAAGTAGCTGTTACATATTCTTGTTTTTTTTTTCTTTTTGTTTCTTTTACTCGCGTATTACCTATAACTACTTTTGCGTTTTTTTTTTAATAAAATAAATTGTTTTTAAATCAATTTATAATTACTACGTAACTAAAATCAATCTTAACTAGTGAAACTATTTGTAAAAACCTATTTAAAGAAAATTATTATTTGTTACTAGCTTTCCGCCCGCGGCTTCGCCAGCGTAGAATTCGGTTATATCGCGTTTTCCCTCGGGAACATCAAATTTTACAATAAAAGGTAGCCTATGTCCTTTCTCATGGTCTAAAGATTGTCTGTACCAAATTTCATCAAAATCGGTTGAGAGGTTTAAGCGGGAAAGCGTAACAGACAGACAGACAGACAGAGTTACTTTCGCATTTTTAATATTAGTATGGAAGTTTGGATAACTAGCTTTCCGCCCGCGGCTTCACCCGCGTGGAGTTCGGTTATATCGCGCTTTTTAGATTTCCCTTGGGAATATCAATTTTTTCCGGGATAAAAGGTAGCCTATGTTCTTTCTCAGGGTCTAAAGATTGTCCGTGGCAAATTTCATCAAAATCGGTTGAGAGGTTTAAGCGGGAAAGCGTAACAGACAGACAGACCAGAGTTACTTTCGCATTTTTAATATTAGTATGGAAGTATGGATAATAATTATGTCGTAGCATACTACATTGGTGCTACGAGGTGGCTACGCGCGTAGCCGTGACATCATTCTGTCCGCTACGCCGTAGCGACACGGCTATCGTTTCATACAATCATTAACTGAAGGTTGACATACGGAACAGGTCTATAATTTTATTGTTATTAACCTAGGTAGGTACAGACAGCACTAAAAGTCGATTATCTCTTTAGGTTTCGAAGTTAGAAAAAATCAGTAATTACTGTATAAATATTTTACTAAAACCTAAACCGAGGTGACATTTTGTTATTTTATTTTATTTATTTAGGACAAAAAACAGTTAAATGTTACAATATTAATAGTCGGCTGAGGTATAATACATGGTAAACAAACATATAACCCACACCAATGTCCACGGAATCACACTGATTGTACAAGACATAAGGAAACGGACGCATACAGAAAGGGAGTAAGAATAGTAGTAAAAGTAAGAAAGTAAGATATGGTCTGTGGGCACAATCACGTCACACCAAATGAAGAAGAATAAAGAAGAAGAAGCAGTAACAGTTAAGGATTACCAGAAAGTAAATTAATAGCCACTTTTCTACATTTGTTCTGGTTAAGAGCGAAAATATCTAAATTTGCAAAATGTGAATTGTAAATTTCTAATAATCGGCGAAGAGGAGCCCTTTCCCCAGCATTTGTTCTACATTGCTCTGTGTAGAACAAGCGGGTTGTTCGTACTTCACGCCTACTAGCAATTCTAGGTACCACATAACATATTTTATTTACAAGCTCCATACAATTAAACCTGTTGTTGCATCTGCCAAACAGCATCATAAAAGAAATAAAAGCTATTTTTCCATAAACTCACATGTGTTTACATTTTTAGTAAAAAAAAAAATGGAAATGTGTTTTTAGTAAAAAGCACCGAAAAAGCATCAATACATCACAGAATTTACAACATTCCATTACAGTTAGTTGATAACGCGTTAATTCTACCCTACCCACCCTACCCTAGTTAGTAAGTCGTAGTGGCCTAGTGGTTAAAACACCAGCCTCTCAAGTATGAGTGAGCGGATTCGATTCCAGGTCAGGCAAGTCATCATTCATCCATTCTCCTGCCCTTATCCCAATTTATTTGGGGTCGGCGCAACATGTCTTTTTCTTCCATACATCCCTATCAGAAGCCATCTCGGCAGTCACCCCCTTCCTAGCCATATCATCCTTCACACATTCCATCCATCGTTTTTTGGTCTTCCCCTACTCTTATAGCCATCAACATTCATAATTAAAACTCTCCTCACGACATTCTCGTCATTTCTCCGTAACACATGCCCGTACCATGACAACCGATTTCCACACAACTTTTCAGCTACCGGTGCCACTTTCAGACTTCCTCTTATGTACTCATTTCTTATTCTATCCATTCGTGTAACACCACACATCTCTCTTAGCATTCTCGTCTCGGCTGCATGCAATTGCCTTTCATTCATCCCTTTCGTAGCCCAACATTCTGACCCATGCAAGTACTAATGTAATTTTTTTCTAAATTTTATGTACGTTCTAAGTATATCTTGAACATCAATGACTGATTACAAGGTGAAGGAAAACATTTTGAGGACACCTGGACTGTAAATCTGAAATCGCCAACCCGCATTGAGCAAGTGTGGTGATTACGCTCAGTCCTTCTCTGTATGAGAGGAGGCCTGTGCCCAACAGTGGGACGATAAAAAGGTTGATGATGATGATGATGATGCGTTAAACCAGCTGTGATTTACATATTTTTGACCGTTGCTACGAAACTAATAAACACGAGATGACGTGACATTCGTACGACCACAATCCCGCCTGGTAGTAAGCAGAGATGCAATCGTTGATGGTAAAGCGCGCTAGTTTATTAAGTCAATTCACTCAAAAAAAAGTGAGTAAATAGGAAGGAAGACGGCCGTTGAGCGAGGTGATGCAATATTAAACCCAACAACACGACCAACGATACTGCGCCAGAGGGAGATTGATCTGGAGACCCTCCACGACCAAACTACCGACACAATAACATTTGGCGCATCGTACCTGGCAGATATCGCAACACAACCGCTCAGACGCACATATCACGCATTTTTTTTCAAATGGTGATGTGGACACCGCTACTCATTCATATAAAAATAAATAATCTATGCTAACACATGAAGCTGAAGAGTTTATTTGTTTGTTTGAACGCGCTAATCTCAGGAACTACTGATCTGATTTGAAAAAATCTTTTTGCATTGCATAGCCCATTAATCCGGAAAGGCTTTAGGCTATATAACATTACGCTGCGACCGATAACCAAAATGACCAAGCGAACGCAGTCGCTGGCGGCCGCTAGTTCTTAATTTATACTAATACTAGCTGACCCGGCGAACTTCGTTCCGCCTTAAAGGCAATATCACATGACTACTTTTTAAATTAGGATAATTTTAAATAAATGAATATTATTATTCAATGATTCTTTATTTGGGAGCACAATCCTGGCGATTCTCCGGAAATCTTTAATGTGCTACAATACTCGCAAACAACATCCATTGGCCCAATGCGAACGCCATTGCGCTATATTATATGCGTATTGAAACGCTGCCCGATTCAAATCAGTATTTGATGAATTTCTTCTTGTGTTTCGTAAATTATCTAGCGCTTGATCTCTGAGGTTTGCTCGACGATTTCGCATTGCCAACCGAGCCATTTCACGGGCTGCCTCCCTTTGCTCTGGTGAGTGAGAAGCACGAAGTCGAGCCTTACTAAGGCTGCGCCTTCAAGTGCAATTTCTTGCTCTTCTTCAGTTTTTTTTTTGTTGTGGATGGAAAATCATCAAGTGACCTCTCCCGCTCTGGGCGGAGTGGAAGCCCGTGTCAGACTTTTATTGACTAAAACCCACCCGTGTTCCTTCACTTGCCTGTGCAACGGCCAGTGCCATGGTTTCTTTTTTAATCAACCCGTAACCCTGTGGACCAGTCCTCGTGGACACCGTCAAGGTGTGCTGACATCTCTTTGAGGCACGTGTGAAACACAATGGGCCGTCAACCCGGGCCTGGTTCTTACAAGGAGGCGAGCTGCCTATCCCTCGCCGCCCGCAAGCCCGCGCCTACGGCGATTGGGAGTCCGATGTTGCCTCCCGACCAGGGCGCTTCCTGCGGCGGTTTGAGCCGTGAGTGTAGTGGGATTTCCGCTCCCTCACCCGCTTCGCCTCCTCCTTTGCCAGCATCACTGCTTCACAGAAGGAGGTGAAAGCTTGCCATGCACTCTTGCTCCGGACTATGGCCCGGACCAGGGTCGGACGTGAGAGATCGCCGCCGATCGCCACCACGAGAACACGGCTAAGCTCTATCCAAGCCGGGCAGACCTCCACCTTATGCTCCACCGTGTCCTCAGGGTGACGCACACAGTGGTGACCCTGGCGTTTCCTCCAGCCTTATACGGAACAGGAACCTCCCGAAACAGCCGTGTCCGGTGAGGACCTACGTCAGTCGGAAGGTGAGGACGCCGTGGCGCCTCTCTAGCTACTCCTCAAAAAGAGGACTTACCGCCGCTATTGCGGCGTACTCAGTGCTGGATTGCGACAATCACACTTTCCATGTCGCCATGAGACCCCGCCGGAGCTCTGTCCGCTGTACTGCGATTTTTCGCGGCAACAGAGTTATGCCTCCTCTCATCACTCCCACATGTGGGCGAGGGATATTGTTTCTCCACAATTTAATGGATGTTGTTATACATATAAACGTTTCTTTTTAATTACTCTATCTATTAAAAGAAACCTCATCAAAATCTGGTTCGCAGTTTTAAAGATTTAATCATACAAAGGAACATAGGGAAAGAGAAAGTAACTTTGTTTTATAGTATGTAGTGAAGTGGTAAATGGCACAGCAATACAATATTAGAAATTTTGAAGTTGAAGTTTGCTTTGGGGCTTTTATTAAAAAAATTAAACCGGCAGAGAGCATTTATATTCCTTGCTTTAAATAAATACATCAACATTCAACCGGTAAGACTTTTTTTTAATATGCTGAGTAGTGTAGGAGTGTGTTTGTACCATTTTTAACAAATGAACCGCTAACTTATATTTTGACTGAGTTGTTTTGTTATTCCATGTCAGTTGCGTTTTGTTAAACCATGTCTTATGTCACGTCACACGGGAACGACAGGAACCGCGGGAACGGGATAAAAAGTATCGTGATATGTCCTTCTCCCAGTTCTTATCTATCTCCCTACCAATTTTGAGCCATACTGGTTAAGCGGTTCTTGAGTTATAAATATAGTAACTAACACGACTTTCATTTATATACATAGACTTCATTCAAATCGGACCAGCCTAGGAGGAATTCAGTGACGTACACACGTACAGCAGATTTAGGATGGAAAGAAGAAACCCATGGAAAGCATTGTCATCTACATTTGTAACAAAGATATCATACCTCTCTCTACCCCTAGAGCTCTTGTTTCTGTCTCTTTAAGTAAAATAAAAAATCTTAAATAATTATTTATTTCTATTTATTTTTTTCTCTTTTAGTTCATAAGTACAAATTTAGTTAAATAAAAAAAAATATCTTTTTTATTTTTTCGCCTTTTAGTTCTTATGGACAATTATATTTTTAAGTAACTAAAAAAATTAAAAAAACTATAAACTTGTCTAAAAACAAAAAAAAAAACTTGTGATTGACCGGGTTTGAACCGAGGAACACCAGCCACCGCGAGTAGACCATACCAATATTGACTACGCTACAGCCGCTATGTCAAACCGCGCGAAATTAGCGCCCATATTATGCGTGAAATATTGCGAAAGAGAAAACTCGAAAATATGCGCTTCCCCAGACATAAGACTGAGCTAGATCGATTTTTCGTCCCCGAAAACCACCACATATTAATTTTCAGCGAAATCGTTAGGGCCGTTTCCGAGATCACATGCTTCTTCAAGCGATTAGCGCCATCTTGAGGTTGATTTGTGAATCTAAACGATCCAGGTAGCCACTCAAACGCATACAGAAAAATTCATTAAAATCGGTCAAGCCGTTTAGGAGGAGTTCAATGACATACACACGTACAGCAGAATTATATATATAAAGATATAAAGCTCAAGAGTTTGTTTGAACGCGCTAATCTCAGGAACTACGGGTCCGATTTAAAAAAATCTTTATGCGTTGAATAGCCTATTAACGCAGAAAAGCTTTAGGCTATATAACATCACGCCGCGACCAATAGGAGCGGAGTATAATTAACTCCACGCGAACGAATTCGCTGGCGGCCGCTAGTATAGTATAAATCAATATTTTAAACGCACTTCTGCAGTCATAGCGGTCAACCTTCACCATATAAGGTACTCTATTATAAAATATAGATTGTATCAGTGAACGTACTTTAAATTAAAACCTAATTAGCCAGCGTTCGCGCAATGTCAAAGCAAATGGCGCGTTAAGCATTTTGTTGGGCTTCATATTATACTTTTTTTTTTTAATAATTATAAACTAGTGCTTGACTGCAATCCCGCCTGATGGTAAGCAGTGATGTAATCGTTGATGGGAAATCGCACTAGTTTATTAAGCCTATTCACTTAAAAAACTTAGGAATAGGAAGGATGACGGCAGTTGAGCGAGGTGATGCAATGTTAAACCCAAGACCAACACGACCAAATGATGCTGCGCTAGAGGGAGATTGATCTGGAGACTCTCCACGACCAAACTCCCGACACAACAACACTTGGCGCATCGTACCCGGCACACATCACAACACAACTGCTCAGACCCGTCCTACGTTCGGCTTCACCAGATATCATGCCGGAACACGACGAATCGCTTGGCGACAAGACTTTGTCTGGTGGGTGGTAACTTCTGCCGGCAGCCGATGTTATGGCCTACCACCGAGTAAATTAAAACCTAATTAGCCAGCGTTCGCGCAGTTTCATAGCAATTGGCGCGTTAAGCATTTAGTTGGGCTTCATATTACACACGTTCACAAACTGTATATACTTTTATTATAGGTATCAATTTTTTATAGTAACTAGTGGTGGTCGACTGGTCCAGAGCTCATCTTCATTATCATCAACCTTTTTATCGTCCCACTGTTAGGTACAGGTCTCCTCTCATACAGAGAAGGATTGAGCGTAATCACCACACTTGCTCAATGCGGGTTGGCGATTTCAGACTTAAAGTCCAGGTTTTCTCAAGATGTTTTCCTTCACCATGTAATCAGTCATTGATGTCCAAGATATACTTAGAAAGTACATATAACTTAGAAAACATTAGTACTTGACTGACCTGGAATCGAACCCGCACACTCATACTTGAGAGGCTGTTGTTTTAACCACTAGGACACCACGACTTTGCCACTAAGCCAGGACGACTTTACCACTAGGCCACCACGACTTGCAAGGACAGCACCATTTAACTTAAGCATTTTAAAGGGAACCTAATGATCCAACACACGCGTCACCACCAGTAGGCCTCCACGACTTAAGATCGGACTAAATTTCGGAGAATTCTTTTATCATCAAAATCAGCCTATAATGTTCTCACTCCTTTGACACAGTCCTCCTTTTGGTGAGAAGAGGGAGAGGACCTCAATTTACGGGTTGACGATTTCAGACTTAAAGGCCAGGTTTCCTCCAGATTTTTTTCCTTCACCTTGTAATCAGTCACTGGTGTCCAAGATATACTTAGAAAGTACCTAAAACATTAGTACTTGCCTGACCTGGAATCGAACCCGCACACTCATACTTGAGAGGCTGGTTTTTTAACCACTAGGCCACTACATGAGCTTAAATTAAAATAACCCTGCACCTAAAGGTGAAACGAAAAAGGGTATTTACACACCAAGCGTATAGTCTCCTTGGACGATATCAAACAATATTTGAAGGGTTTTTAATGCTAACTCTAAGGTCGAAAGTTATGATAAAGAACATCCGCAGCAGTAGGCTACTACATCACCAAAAAAATCCGTGCTCTTGATATGTACACCCTTTGTTTTAGATGGTGTATAAATGACATGCGATTTGGAGTTGCAGTATTTACAGGAATTCAGGGTTTCTCGGTGGTAGGCCATAACATCGGCTGCCGGCGGAAGTTACCACCCACAAGACAAAGTCTTGCCGCCAAGCGATTCGTCGTGTTCCGGCATGATGTCTGGTGAAGCCGTACGGAGGATGGGTCTGAGCAGTTGTGTTGCGATGTGTGGCGGGTACGATGCGCTAAATGTTATTGTCTCGGGAATTTGGTCGTGGAGAGTCTCCAGATCAATCTCCCTCTAGCGCAGCATCGTTTGGTCGTGTTGGTCTTGGGTTTAACATTGCATCACCTCGCTCAACTGCCGTCATCCTTCCTATTCCTAAGTTTTTTAAGTGAATAGGCTTAATAAACTAGTGCGATTTACACTCAACGATTGCATCACTGCTTACCATCAGGCGGGATTGCAGTCAAGCACTAATTTATAATAATAATAATAAAAAAAAAAAAATCATCAGGCCACAAACTTTCCAAATAAGACACCACGTTTACACGCCTTCTTTCATTCGCAACCAGCAATTACCATTCCAGAAGCACCCACCCATTTAGGAGAATGTTCATCAATACCAAAATATGTTACCAGAGAGAATCATTCAGACTATATTCAAGCTATAACCCGAAGCAGCCCTGAATCGAAGTAATTATTCAGAATATTCATTCGTTAATCGACCCTAGCGACGGAGCGTCAGTATTATAAACCTACTCTTATTCAAGCAATTATTCGGGCCAATTATATCTATTACAATAGTAGGAGACACCTGAATAAGATGAGGGATGCAAAGAACTGGCAATTTTAGCAAATACAAAAGAAGAAGAAGGTCATATTGAGTTAAAATTATAATCATCATTTTCATCAATTCACGCACCTCACAGCTGAACATACGCCTCCCCAATAGGGGTGTGTACCGGGTAAAAAAAAATTGATTCTATTTAGTACGTCATTCAGATTATAGAAAAATATTGGATACGTATATTTTGTTTTTATCAAATCGATAAAAAATCATCATCATCATCTTAGCGTTTATCCCGGTTGCATCCGCGGTTTTCGCGTTGGAGCCTGGGGTCCGCTCGCTCAAATCAATAAATATTGACAGATATTTTTTTTTTTTTTACATATTATAAACCAGCGCTTGACCGCAATCCTGCCTGATGGTAAGCAGTGACGCAATCGTCGATGGTAAAGCGCACTAGTTTATTAAGAGCCTAGAGTGAATACTCTAGCCTTGATATAAAACGCATCAAATATCAGGAGGGGAGCTGGTGACGTCACTCCTCACTAAAAAGTATAGCGAGGAGTGACGGCACACGAGTTTTCAATGCACTGTATCATCTTAATTTTTTGTTTATATGAAAAAGAAAAATAGGTGTCTAGTTTTTTTTTTTAATCTGACTGACGGACTAATTAGTTTTTTTAGTCAACTACCCTATTGGACATTATCTCTATTTTCAGTAACTCTCATCAATCTGTTACCAGCCACCCTAGAAAGATCGTCATTCCAACTAGCCTGTGGGTCTACTAGGGTCTTTTACCTTACGCTTTACATTAGCAGATTGGTGGTCAAAAGCCTTTCATAATCAAATCAAATCAAATCATTTATTTCAAATAAACCAGTTACAGGCACTTTTGAATTGTCAGAAGGTCGGTCAGTCAATAAGATGAAGCTAGTCGCCCATTCCAAAGAGTAGGTACCTATAGAGAAGAACGGGCAAGAAACTCCATGGACACTCTTTTAAATTTTTAAGCTATTGTTACAAATATTTGATTACATCATTCATGTTGAAATCAACCGCGTGAGAACGATGCAGAAATATATTGTACGCTGAGAGCGTCCATTATGGAAAACATACAAAAATCAATTCAGAAATTAAAATACGCCGTGGCAGCTAAGAGATGACCAGTCCCCTCCGACGGCGTCCGTTCACGAACATGACGTATGGATCAGCATCATTCAGCTCAACCATATCGAAGGGAACCCAATGACCCAAAACACACGCCACCATCAGCGAGACATTTGAGTGAGCATGACATACTCTCAACAGCCAGAGCACAATTAAGTCAATAAAAAAGACTAACCCAACAAATAAATGCCTTACAGCACATTTGTACATTGTGCTCACACGTTTGCCATGCAATTATACAATACTAAGAAATTGAATCTACACAATGCTAAGATAGTTTTGTCCAAGGTTCAGCAGCTCCAACAGTGTTCCCGAATCTGTGGAAAGTTTAACTCCTGTGCAGCTGCAGCTGTACAAGTGCCGAATACCTCTGTCAGCGATACAATTCCGTAACGTACAATATGCTTGGCTACATAGTGTGTAATACAGGCTTTGAATAAATAACATAAACAATTACATATTAAAACTACAAGAGGAAAAATCAAAGAACAATCATTGTATAGAAATCGGACGCAGCTCAAGCCCAAGCCTTTTTGTCCTCAATATAATCCTTCACACTATAAAATGCTTTCTGACACAACTTACGTTTTATGAAGGATTTGAATTTATTCAGGCTCAGATCTTGAACCACCTCTGGAAGTCCATTGTAAAAATGTATACATTGGCATCTGAAAGAGCCACCTATTTTCTTGAGCCTTGTTGTAGGAACAATAAATTTGTGCCTGTTCCTAGTATTTATATCATGGACATCACTGTATTTTTTAAACAATTTTATATTTTTATGAGCATACAAAAGATTTTCATAAATATATTGAGACGGCACGGTCAGTACATTAATCTCTTTAAATTTTTCTCTGAGAGTGTCTCGGACTTAATTTATAAATTGCACGAACAGCTCGTTTCTGCAAAACAAATATTGTTTGAATATCGGCGGCATTTCCCCACAACAGAATGCCGTACGACATTACGCTGTGGAAATAGCCAAAGTACACTAAACGGTCCGTCTCAACATCAGTCAAATTACGAATTGTTCTAACTGCGTATGCAGCAGAACTTAGCTTTTTTGACAATTTTTCTATATGTGAACCCCATTGAAGCTTAGCATCCAGAGTTATACCCAAGAACACTGTGCTGTCGTCAGATTTCAATTCTTGGCCCTTTATCAACACTTTAGTTTCCACCTGCCTCACGTGAGGTAGAGTAAACTTAATGCATTTGGTTTTTTTTCTCGTTTAAGAGTAAATTATTAACATTAAACCAATGGACTACTTTGGAGATCGCGCTATTTACATCATCAGTAACCTGCTGCTGACGTTTCAGTTTAAATAAAAGTGAAGTGTCATCTGCAAACAACACTATATCGTGGTTATCCTTTATTAGGTACGGCAGGTCATTGATGTAAATAAGAAACAAAAAAGGACCAAGAATTGACCCCTGTGGGACTCCCATTGTTACTAAAGATCCAGAGGATCTTTTTCCATTAACGTCAACGCTTTGAATCCTACCACTCAAGTAAGATGTAATAAGATCCAGTGCAGAGTTCCGGATCCCGTAGTGACGGAGTTTCCTGATTAACGTATCGTGAAGAACGCAATCGAACGCCTTGGACAAATCACAAAAGATTCCCAAGGCATCGCATTTATCCTCCCATGCATTATATATATGACCTAGAAGTTCAACACCGGCATCAGTAGTTGAACGACCCCTTGTAAAACCGAACTGTTTGCTATGTAATAATTTATGTTTATTAAAAAAAATTAGCATTTGGTTTAAAATTAATTTCTCAAAAATTTTACTAAAGGTAGGTAGTACAGAAATAGGTTTATAATTTGTGGGGTCATAAACGGGACCTACTTTTATCTTTAAAATATGCTTCAAATGTTCTAGCTTGCGATATTCTTTTCTTCTTTAATAATCAACTAGTGCTTCACCGTAATCCCGTCTGATGGCAAGCAGTGATGCAATCGTTAATGGTAAAGCGCGCTAGTTTATTAAGAGCCTATTCACTCAAAAAGAAACGGAGTGAATAGGAAGGAAGACCGCAGTTAAGCGAGGTGATGCAATGTTAAACTCAACAACATGACCAACGATGTTGCACCAGAGAGAGATTGATCTGGAGACCCTCACGACCAAACTTCCGACACAACAACTTGTGGCGCATCGTACCCGGCACAAATCGCACCACAACTGCTCAAACCCGTCCTCCATACGGTTGCACCAGACATCATAGAACACGACGGATCGTTTGGTGACAAGACTTTGTCTGGTTGGTGGTAACTTCTGCGGCAGCCGATGTTATGGCCTACCACCGAAAAAAAAAAAAATATTCTGTTTTGTTAATGCGAATATAAGACATACTTTGCAGACTATTCTTCCAAATCTTCTGAATATTGTGAACTATAACTTGTCTTATTGTAATAATAATTTTGTAGTAAACTACTTGATTATATTGCGATGTCATAGCTTACAAATAATACCTAGAATCGACCGATTTTAAAGTCCTCATATACTTGTCATAACCTTTATTTCACACGCTTGATTTTTGAAGTGCGAAGTTATTCTTCTGAGGTAGAACGTCCACGCGAGTGAGGAAAATTGTTATTATTGTTATGAAAAATATTATTCTAGGGTTGTTTTCGTCATAAAGTGGTTTCATTTATCCCTGGTAATCAGTAGGTATTAAATGCGTAGATTAATTGGGATGTAAACTAATATCATCATCATCATCTCAGCGTTTATCCCGGTTGCATCCGCGGCTTTCGCATTGGAGCCCGGGGTCCGCTTTCCTGCACATTCTCCTCCATTTCGCACGATCTTTAGCATCCTGTGGTAAGAGCTTGTTGGCACGCATGTCATCTCTTAAAACGTCAAGCCCGCACTTCTTTGGTCTACCCCGCTTGTTCCGGCCCGTTGGAGGCGCCATGGCAAGACATTTGTTACCCACGTAACATGCCGGTTTGCGTAAGACGTGGCCGTACCAGCGTAGGCGACCCTCCTGCAGTTTGTCTGCAATGTCACGGACACGAAGGCTGCCCCGGATGCGGGAGTTCCTGATGCGGTCTTTCCGCGTAACTCCACACATCCACCGCAGCATATTCATCTCCGTGACACGCAGCTCCTGCTTGTGTCGCTCAAGCACAGGCCACACCTCACTGCCATACAGGAGAACAGGTCTAATGATGGTTTTATATTGATTGATTGGTTTTATTTGATTTTTGCTTGATTTGATTTGATTTGATTTAACCGGCATTTTGGGGTCACAAATGACACCTGTCACCTCACGCCATTTCGCCCAAGCTGCAAAAATACGTGCCTTGACGTCGCAATCAAAACTGATGTAAACTAATATGATTACGTTAAAATTACTAACTTTCAAAGTTATAAATATATTGTATGTATTATTCCAGGTTATAAGCTGTCTGTTTGTGCAAATTTTTTCCATATCCTTTCAGTAGTTTTGCTTGAAAGAGCGACAATTATCCATCTGTACATTCTAACCTGGACTTGTAAGTCTGAAATCGCCAAGCCGCATTGAGCAAGCGTGGTGATTACGCTCAATCCTTCTCTGTATGAGAGGAGACCTGTGCCCAGCAGTGAGACGATAAAAACGGTTGATGATGATGATGATGATGACATTCTCACAAACTGTCGCATTTATAATATTAGTAAGATAGCCAACTGTAGACGGGTTTGACCAGTTGTGTTGGGATGTGTGCCGGGTATGATGCGCTAAATTGTTGTGTCAGAAGTTTGGTCGTGGAGGGTGTCCAGATCAATCTCCCTCTGGCGCAGCATCGTTGGTTGTGTTGTTGAGTTTAACATTGAATTACCTCGCTCAACTGCCGTTTTATTTCCTATTTAGTCAGTTTTTTTAAATAAATAGGCTCTTAATTAACTAGCGTGTTTTACCACCAACGATTGCATCACTGCTTTAAGCAGTGATGCAATGATGGTAATACCATCAGGCGGGACTGTGGTCAAACACTAATTTATAATTATAAAAGAAGCAATTCCTTGGTCCACTAGGACCGATGCCTGCCAGAACTAGGGGTTGTTGAAAAGAGATACTGTGACTCCTGGCACACAGGCAAGTGAAGGAGCATGAATGGGTTTTAGCCAGTAAAATTCTGACACACCCTTTCGCTACGCTTCATCATCATCAACCTTTTTATCGTCCCACGTCTGGGCACAGGTCTCTTCTCATACAGAGAAGGATTGAGCGTAATCACCACGCTTGCTCAATGCGGGTTGGCGATTTCAGACTTATAAAGTCCAGGTTTCCTCAAGATGTTTTCCTTCACCTTCAGTCACTGGTGTCCAAGATATACTTAGAAAGTACATATAACTTGGAGAAGTTACATTGGTACTTGCCTGACCTGGAATCGAACCCGCGCACTCATACTTGAGAGGCTGGTGTTTTAACCACTAGACCACGACATTACGCTTTCCCGCATTTCGATTCTTTTTTTTTTTTTACATATTATAAACTAGCGCTTGACCGCAATCCTGCCTGATGGTAAGCAGTGACGCAATCGTTGATGGTAAAGCGCACTAATTTATTAAGAGCCCATTCACTCTAGCCTTGAAGACACTCAAATTGTAGTCCGACGGAAACACCGCCGCGGGCAAATTGTTCCAGTCCCTCGATGTACGCGGTATAAAGGAGGAGGCGAAACGCTTCGTCCGGGTCGTAGTGGTGTTAACAACGTAAGGGTGGAAACCAACCGTACGACGGGTCGTCCGCTGGTGGAACGGAGATGGGGGCATTAAATCATGCTTCGCTACGCTTAGAGCGGGAAAATAATGCAAGTAGCCAGTTAATGTTGGTGCACCTTACTGTACATAGTTGTAGGTCTATGATAAGAACTACCGTATCTAATTATTATTAGAGATCGGAAATTACGGCGTTTGCATACCTCATATAAGGCGGGATTGCGGCCAAGCACTAGTTAATAATTATAAAAAAATAATAATACGATAACGACTTCACTATATATCATTTCCAGTGCCGGAAATTGGCCTCCTAAATACCCAGAACCAATGCTGATACAGACAATCATTCACACTTCAGCAAACACGCAATCATAGCTGATACAATAACTAAATAAACAAAAATATTTCCCAAATAAGATACGAAATCCGCTAATACATAACGATTGGGTACATAAACGAATTTGTAGTGGTTACAGCGGAAAATTGCCTCCCCTATTTTCTTATTACTGGCATACTTATCTGAAATATCGTTTGCAAAAGGATTTGAACTCTCTTTCAAGTGAATAAGGTTTGTAAAGCATTGTATAGGGACCTCGTTATTTGAACCGTCAGATTCGGATCTAGAGTATAATTTATTATGCAATATAAAATCAATAGAGAATGTGTTTTGCATGTTTTTTGTGGTTATATGGCTAGGATAGGTTACACGTGTCTCCAAATTTACTTTGGTCCCGGCTGTCAATGCACATCAGAACGTTCGGCCAGTCGAGATAGGGAACTGGCTACCACTTCAGGTTTTAGTGACGATTATGTGACGCAAAAAGATTCACTCCGCTCTCATTAGCCACAAAGAGGGGAATGAGGCCCATGTCAAGCACGACCACATCTCGATGCATTCCCACGCCATTTTTTGGGAAATATTCCCTCAGACTGCATATCTCGCGATAGTGGAGGGTCGGAAAAGCCTCGGCCTCCACATTTTCGCGAGATATACATCCTCATAACCGATGACCGTGGGTGAAGCAGTCGATTTGCAGTCAGTAGTGTACGGTACGTACCCTCCTATCCAGGACGTCGAGTTCGGTCTGAATCCATTTTAATATGCCGAAAGAGTTCATCAAAACCGGCAGCCTCCGTGGCGTAGCGGTAGCGGACGCGGCCACTGCGCAAGGTGGCGCGGGTTCGATCCCCGCACAGCGCAACTATTTGTATGCATGAATATGAATATTTGCACGGGTCTGGTCGTGTCTCGGAAAGCACGTTAAGCCGTTGGTCTCGGTTGCCATACGAACATCTAGTGGCAGTCGTTACGGGTTGTTGGAGCCCTCAAAAGTCCAACAATTGGTCTAACTGCAATGCTTCGATGTCGCCTTCGGGTTGTGGAGGTCAGACGGCAGTCGCTTCACGGAAAATGTCGAAGTTTAGCCATATCAGCAGTTAGACTGCTAAAGCGGACCCCAGACTCCAAAGCTGAAAAGGCTTCAGATGCGACTGGGATTAACGCTGGGATGATGATGATGATGATGAGTTCATCAAAACCGGCATGACCCAATCATTGAAAGTGCGCATCTTGTTTCCGCCTGATAGACGACTATTAAGTACTGTTTCAGGCGTATATAGATTATAGGAGCAATTCTTCATAATTTGAAGAACATTAGCAGTCTGATCTGTCAAAACTGCCGTTAATGACATTGCCCGATTATAATTTGTCTTCAAAGCTAGAGTGAATAGGCTCATAATAAACTAGTGCGCTTTACCATCAACGATCGCGTCACTGCTTTCCATCAGGCAGGATTGCGGTCAAGCGCTAGTTTATAATACATAAAAAAAAACATCATAATCAGCCTATAATGTTCCCACTGTTGGGACACGGGCCGCCTCTCGGTGAGGTGGGCCGTAATCTACCACGTTGGCTTAGTGCGGGTTGGTAGATGTTACATGTGTGGATGTTACGTGGTCTAACTGCAGTGCTTAGATATTAGTATTCCTTACTATCAACGAACGCATCACTGCTTACCATCCGACGGGAAAGCAGTCGCAAAAAACTAAGTCTCTTTATATTACGCTCAACGCTGGCAAAACGGAAGCTTCTTCTTTGTAATCGTAATTTTCTTTTGCGAATTCACAAAACTAAGACACTCGTATTCCGTGAATATAAAACAAGCTCTCGGTAAAACTTTCCAAAGGGAACTGAGGCAGCAAGGTGCATAATCTGCGACTGTTATCATATTTAAATTAACCCTTTAATTTGAACCCGGGTATTATTAGTTTATTGGTCTGAACCATGCTTATACCAATCTTAATGGAGGGAAAAAGCATTGATGAAAACAATTGTTATCAATCAATATTTGTGTACTTATGGCAACCAGGCCCAATTTTTAACTAGTGCTTGATAATCCGTAATCCCGCCTGATGGTAAGCAGAGATGCAATCGTAGATGGTACAGCGCGCTAGTTTATTAAGAGTCTCCTTATTTAGAAAAACTAAGTGAATAGAAAGGATGACGGCAGTAAAGCAAGGTGATGCAATGTTAAACCCAAGAACATGACCAACGATACGCTAAATGTTGTTGTGTCGGGAGTTTGGTCGAGGAAGGTCGTCAGATCAATCCCCTTCTGGCGCAGCATCGTTGGTCGTGTTGTTGGGTTTAACATTACATCACCTCGCTCAACTGCCGTTTTCCTTCATATTCACTCAGTTTTTTTGAGTGAATAGGTTTTTAAAAACTAGCGCGCTTTACCACCAACGATTGCCTCACTGCTTACCATCAGATGGGATTGTGGTTAAGCACTAGTTTATAATTACAAAAAAAAATAGGAAAACTGTGAGAGAGATGACGATCTCGTTTTCTAATAATTTTATCACTTATTTAGGTACTAGCTGTTGCCCGCGATTTATTTTAGATCATTTAAAATGGAATCATTATTTCATCCATATTTTTTGGGTAACGGTTCAACGTTTAAGCAGCGCACGCAACGGAAGCCCTCTTCTTCATCTTCTTCTTCAGTCTAAAGAAGTCCACTGCTGGACAAAGGCCTCCCCCAAGGCTATCATTACATTGGTGGGGTTTGCCGTAATTCCCACGCTTGGCAGGCGGGTTGGGGATCGCAGTAACTTGATATTCCACAAGAGAAGCGCTGCTGCCCGTTTTCCTGGTGAGAGTTCCCTTAGTCGCCTCTTATGACACCCACGCGGATTGGGATGGTACTATTCTAAGCCTGGTACTACACGTGTCCCTCACATATGAATAATTTTCACCGTTTTCACAACTTTTTTCATTGATGCTTGGCTCCTATTGGTCGCAACGAGATGTTATACAGAAATAAACAGTAATGGACAGCCCGACAGAAAAATAATTAAAAAAAAAAAACAAACTCTTCAGCTTTATAATATTTAGTGGACAACAGTCCGATGAGTCATGTCGGGCCGTTGTTTTCTTCTAAACTAGTTGCGCAGTAAAGTCTGCTTGTGAGATTCAGATTTTGAGAGACATCGTTGTGACGCGTAGTTCACATATAGTGTTAAAGATACCGCTATAAATGTATATACGTTATCAAAATATTGAAATACGTGTAAATTTATATCATCGTCATCAATCTTTTTATCGTCCCACTGCTAGGCACAGGTGCGCCCAAGACGCGGAGGCTGCGCAAGGCGGCGCGGGTTCGATCCCCGCACAGTGCAAGTATTTGTATGAATGAATATGAATACTTGCACTGGTCTGGTCGTGCCTCGGAAAGCACGTTAAGCCGTTGGTCCCGGTTGCCATACAAACATTTAGTGGCAGTCGTTACGGGTTGTTGGAGCCCTCAAAAGTCCAACAATTGGTCTAACTGCAATGCTTCGATGTCGCCTTCGGGTTGTGGAGGTCAGACGGCAGTCGCTTCGCGGAAAATGTCGAAGTTTAGCCATTTCAGCAGTTGGACTGGTAAAGCGGACCCCAGACTCCAAAGCTGAAAAGGCTTCGGATGCGACTTGGATTGACGCTGTGATGATAATGACTGCTGGGCACAGGTCTCCTCTCATACAGAGAAGGATTGAGCGTAATCACCATGCTTGTACAATGCGGGTTAGCGATTTCAGATTTCCAGAAGGAAACTCAAGCATTGATCTCTGTTTAAACGTTACTTAAAACTAGTTTCAACCAATCAAATGGCTTGAAACGATTTTAAAAGTAATGCTTGAGTTTTGAGTGAGCTGGGTTGGCGATTTCAGACTTAAAGTCCAGGTTTCCTTAAGATGTTTTCCATCACATTGTAATCAGTCATTGGTGTCCAAGATATACTAAAAAAGTACATATAACTTAGAAAAGTTACATTGGTACTTGCCTGACTTGGAATCGAACCCGCATACTCATACTTGAGAGGATGGTGTTTTAACCACTAGGCCACCACGACTTGATGTTATATGTTTATACGTTATAGATATATTGAAATACATGTAAATTTATATACTGTTCATCAAATTTAAAACAGTCGCGCTCGATTTCCCTCTCCAATTTAGTGACACGTGAAACCTTTTCACACCCACGCGTTTTTTGGGTGTGCAGAGTAACAAAAAAAGTGTCACAAAAATTTATGCTGTTAAATCGGACTTGTTGTATGAAAAACGTAATAACGAAATGGACATGATGACCAAGCTTCAGTTTTAACAAGGGCTTGTGACATGGTAGTGACTATGAGGTTGGTATGAAACCGCACGGAGGGCCTGAGCAGTTGTGTTGCGATGTGTGCCGGGTATACATCGCAACACAACTGCTCAGACCCATCCTCCGTACGGCTTCAGTAGACAAAGATAGGTAAATATACAAGTTCTGCCCTTTCATAGTAATCAGTAATGCCTGAAACAAGCCTGATAGACATAAACTACACTCTACTGATATCCAATAGGCGTCACAATTACCTACATGTCCATGTATCCGCACCGGTAACAAATTGTCCGGGATATCCGTGACGTCACTCAATACGTCACTATGTTGGAACATGTCACTGTACTCGCTACAAGGGATACAAACAGTAAGTAATTAGTAGAGCTCGCATATTCCGGCGCTTAAATACCTACACTTGATTTGACGACCCCGGATAAGCGGATCCCGGGCTCTAACGCGAAGGCGCGGATGCAACCGGGATAAACGGTAAGATGATGATGATGATGATGATGACCTGATTTGATGAATGAAAAATAAGGGTATGTCTTTCGGTATACGTAGTATGCCAATTTAGGTTTTGTTTAGACATATTTCTAAAAATGCCTCCAGATGGCGTATAACAAGGCATTTCCTCATTTTTGAAGGAAGAATTTATGTACATGCATTTTATGTAGTAGTAATATCGCCATCATTATCATCATCATCATTTCTGCCGAAAGACGTCCACTGCTGGATATAGACCTCCCCCAAGGATCTCCACGATATAAAAAGTGTGAAATAATAAGTTTATATAAATACTAGCTTTCCGCCCGCGGTTACGCCCGCGTGGAGTTCGGTTATATCGCGCTTTTTAGATTTCCCTCGGGAACATCATATTTTTCCGGGATAAAAGGTAGCCTATGTTCTTTCTCAGGGTCCAAAGATTGTCTGTGCCAAATTTCATCAAAATCGGTTGAGAGTTTTAAGCGGGAAAGTGTAACAGACAGACAGACAGACAGACAGACAGACAGACCGACAGACAGACAGACAGAGTTACTTTCGCATTTATAATATTAGTATGGATTGAATCATCATCATCATCATCTACTGCTAGAGAAAAGCCTCCCCAACAACACGACCAATGATGCTGCGCCAGAGGGAGATTGATCTGGAGACCATCCACGACCAAACTCCCGACACGATAACATTTGGCGCATCGTACCCGTTACAGATCGCAACACAAATGTTCAGATTTACACGTGTTCCGTACGGCTTATTAGGTTCCCAATACTAACGCACAAAACAACCCACCACGTGGGACCTATGAAGGTTGGTAGATGTTATAAGTCTTAAAATTTTAGGTTCTAAGACATGTCGGTTTCCACTAGATGTGTTCCTTCGGCGTTATGAGAGCAGAGTGATTGGTGATGCTATTAGGGTTCAAACCTACGATCTACAACTCGTACCTAAGACCTTGACCCCTGGACTTTCTCCAAAAATCATAACTCTCTCCTATATCTACCCCAAAATAACATAATCATAACAGAATTGTCTTCAAACGCTGAAAGAAAACCAATCTAGAAAAAAAAACTACTTTCTGAATACTGTAAGAAGATCAAATACATTACTTATAAAATGTAAATACCATTCAGGGATAGCCTCAAGGGACTTCGACTTAATACGATGGACTTCTATTTAGCAGTCAGGCGTGAACCGACCGACTTCCGGTTGACTCGATTTTCGCTTGTTCCATGTTTGAATACGAAAATCAATACAAGAATGAATGTCGTTGTTTCTGTTCATTTCCTGTTGTAAAGGGTTTGGTTTTCTGATGGCAACAAAGAACGATTGGAGGGTTAAAGGTTGTTTTCAAGGTTAAGCGGTATTGTGGAGGTCAAATGTTGGACGGTCGACCGTCCTTTTTTGTCTGAACATGTATTTATTTTACACTTAAACTGAAATTTATTATGTAGGTATTAAAGTTATTTTTAAATAGACTCATTATTTGTTAATATTTTTAGGTTATACAATATGCAAAAAAAACCCCGTTCGACTCATAAGGATAATAAAGGTTAGGTAAACACATGACCAAATAATAAATGATATTTTCATAATTATCCTAGTAACAATACCAAAGAATTTCGAAATAATATTTTTTTCCGCAAATTAACTACAACTTCCCCACAATTTGGAAATTTTATTTAAAAATGACAACACCATTTTTGACGGTATTATTATGAGCGACGCGACCACGTGCCGTATGCCCTGCCCCCTTCGACCGCGCATGTATTGCCTACCGCACATGTATTAAGTTACCACCTTTTGCGAAATAATATTTATTTTTTAGGGGGATGTTTTTAAGTTTAGCCCGGTTTTGTAGGCATTAGTAGAATCAGTTAACGATACCTAGCAATACCTTCACGGATCGGACAGGGTTTTCTTTACATATTGTATAATGGAATAAAGGTATGTGTGGTGTTACACCAATGGACAGAATAAGAATTGAGTACATAAGAGGAAGTGTGAGCATGGCACCGGTAACTGAAATGATGTGTGGAAATCGGTTGCCATGGTATGGGTATGTGTTACGGAGGAATAAGGAAAAGGTTGTGAGGACAGTTTTGGGTATAAATGTCAATGTCTATAAGGGCAGGGAAAGACCAAAGAAACTATAAATAAATAGGTAAATAAATTGTTTATTTCTCAGCTTTCAACATATTTTTTAAACATTTTGCTTAATCCATATGTACTAATAGATAAAGCTGAGGAGTTTGTTTGTTTGTTTAATTGAACGCGCTAAGCTCAGGAACTACTGCTCGGATTTGAAAAATTCATTTTGCGTTAGATAGCCTATTAATCCAGGAAGGCTTTAGGCTATATAACATCACGCTGCGACCAATAGGAGCGGAGCATAACTAAATCCACGAGAACGAAGTCGCTGGCGGCCGTTCTAAATAATACTGATGTATAATTTGCCTGAACTGTGTGGCTCAGGCGTAATAGTGCTATTATTTATTTATTTATTTAAACTTTCGCACAAAGAAAATGTACAGAGGCGGACTTAATGCCTTAGGCATTCTCTACCAGTCAACCTCGGGTGGTGAAGAGACTAGATGGCAGGTGCTTTAGTTAAGGTACAATGGACAGGAAAAGAAAAACTCATAACACTATCTAAACAAATACTTAAATAAGCTATATACATATACAAACTATTACTATATATATACTTATAATATATACAAAAATAAAACTTGTAAGAGAGGAGTTGAGATGACCCTACCCTAACCACTCGCAAAATAACTCTGCAATTTCCGCTTAAATGCAAACCGACTAGTCGCCATCCTGATATCAAGAGGAAGCGCATTCCACAAAAGAATTGACTGAATATGAAATGAAGAGTGAACAAAGTCAGAGGTATGAGAAGGACAGAGTAAGAGAAGATTATTAGAAGAACGCAGATTCTTGCTGTGTGAAGAACACAAATATTGGAAGTGATTCGTAAGATAAGAAGGAGGAGTGGGCGAATTAAGAAGGGAGAAAAGCGTGGTTAAGGCTCGCAAATTTCTTCTTTGGCGAATGGGCATCCATTTCAGTTCAGACCTGTAGCTGGATATATGGTCATATTTCCTCAGATTGAATATAAACCGGATACTACTATTGAGCAATCTGTCAAGCTTATCCAGCAAAACCGAATTCAGGTCAAAGTAGCACACGTCACCATAATCGATTATGGGGAAAATCAAAGTCTGCACAAGCATGGTTTTCGTTTTAGCGGTTAAGAAGTTCCTCAAGCGATATAGGGAACGCAGGGTACCGTTGACCCGTTGACTAACATATGACACCTGACGTTGCCAGCTAAGCGTCGAGTCAATATACAAACCAAGATCTTTCACTGTGGAGGTAATAGGTATAACGGTACCGTTGAAGATAAGAGAAGGGAGAGAGGGGGAGATTATAATTTTTATTTAATATTTTTATTTAATAAATTAAGTACAAAATTTGGGACACAACGGCAGTGTTATTATAAGTATCGTATGGCTTACATAGTAACATTAGTTAATTTGACAGCCTCCGTGGCGTAGCGGTAGCGAACGCGGCCGCTGTGCAAGCAGGCGCGGGTCCGATCCCCGCACATTGCAAATATTTATTTGCATGAATATGAATATTTGCACTGGTCTGGTCGTGGCTCGGAAAGCACGTTAAGCCGTTGGTCCCGGTTTCCATAGAAACATCTAATGGCAGTCGTTTCGGATTGTTGGAGCCCTCAAAAGTCCAATAATTGGTCTAACTGCGATGCTTTGATATCGCCTTCCGTTTGTGGAGGTCAGACGGCAGTCTCTTCACGGAAAAATATTGAAGTTTAGCCAAAATCTGGTAAAGCGGATCCCAAAACTGAAAAAGCTTCGGATGCGACTTAACTGGTATTAATTAACGCTGAGACGACTATGAGTAATATTAGTTCATTTAATAATTATTTTTAAATTTATTTACATAGGTACTATAAGTAAGTCCCGTGAGAGACAGGGCGCCCCGTGTGTTAGAATAGTACAACCCATATCCTCCCGTGGGTGTTGTTAGAGGCGACTAAGGGAACTCTCACCAGGGAAGCGGGCAGCAGCGCTTCTCCTGTGGAATATAAAATAACTGCGATCCTGCGCCTGCCAAGCGTGGGGATTATGGCAATGTCCCCCAATGGAATAGAGGGGCCTTGGGGAAGGCCTTTGTCCACCAGTGGACCTCTATAGGCTGAGAAGAAGAAGAAGAAGCCCGGGTGGCCCACGATGGATGAAATGTATGAATGAATGAATATATGATTAAGTGGGTGATTGTGGAGACGTCTCATGGAGAAGTATAGAAGAAAATGACATAATATTACGCCGACACCGAATAAATTGTATAAAGGTAGATGAAAAGAGTGATTTTTGATTTTTTTTTTATACAAATTATTAACTAGTGCTTCACCGCAATCCCGCCTGATGGTAAGCAGTGATGCAATCTTTGATAGTAGGGCGCGCTTGTTTATTAAAAGCCTATTCACTCTAGCCTTGAAGACACTAAAATTGTAGTCCGATGGACTACAAATATTACACGTGCCGCTGGAAAATTGTTGCAGTCTCTCGATGTTGTATAAAAGACGAGCCGAATAGCTTCGTTCGGATCGTAGTGGTGTCTACAACGTAAGGGTGGAAACTCGCTATACGACGGGTTGTCCGCTGATGGGGGAATTAAATCATGTAATTTTTTTTTTTTTTTTTAATTAGTTATAAACTAGTGCTTGACTGCAATCCCGCCTGATGGTAAGCAGTGATGCAATCGTGGATGGTAAAACGCACTAGCTTATTAGCCTATTCACTTAAAAAAACTTAGTCAATAGGAAGGAAGGCGGCAGTTAAGCGAGGTGATGCAATGTTTAACCCAACAACACGACCAACGATGCTGCGCCAGAGGATGATCTGGAGACTCTCCACGACCAAACATCCGACACAACAACATTTGGCGCATCGTACCCGGCACACATCGCAACACAACTGCTCAGACCCGTCCTCCGTACGGCTTCACCAGACATCATGCCGAAACACGACGAATCGCTTGGCGGCAAGACTTTGTCTGGTGGGTGGTAACTTCGCCGGCAGCCGAGGTTATGGCCTTCCACCGAGAAAAAAAAAATGCTAGTGTGGGGCAACGTATAAAAAACGAGTAATTTTGTAAGATGAACGTTCTATGGAAAATAATATTTCCATATTTCCCTATACAACGTGTAACATAAAGGGTATATACATAACAAAGGCATGGCATCTTTACATGATATCAAACGATGTTGGAAGGGTTTTTTAATCCTATCTCTTTATGTTAGGAGGTTATGAGGAAAAACACCGCCTGTGATAGGCTACTATCATACTAGTCGCACAGAGATATTGAAGACATTTATCGGATTTTGGCAAGTAACGTAACGGGTAACGAGTAGTTATTAACGTATGTAGTGTGCTGCCACGTTTGTTATGATTTGATTTTAAGAAATACACCAAACCGAAAATTTGGTACCAATTTTTTGAGTATTGTATTTTGAGTTGAAACCCTTCCGATACCGTTTGATATCATCTAAAGATGCCATACCCTTGGTATGTATATACCCTTTAAACAGCATAAAATATTAACATTACCTAGTTTGTACATAATGGAAGTAGCTGTGTTTGTGAAGTCCAACCCAGATCGTTTTAAACGTTTGGCCGATATAGTACCACGTAACAGACGTGACAATAATGTACTATGGCTCCGGCTATCTACAATAAATTACCTAGGCAATGGAAAGAATTACCGTTATCATTGTTTAAAAACAGGCTTCGAAGTTTTCTAACGCATAAAGCATACTATACTGTCAGCGAATTCCTTACTGAGAAAAATTTTGAAAAGATGTTATGAGATCGGAATATATAAAAATGTTTTTTTTTTTTTATTGTTGTTACTATTTTATTTAATTGGGTTTTTTTTTACATATTATTTGACATTTTCATTACAGTTGACATTTATTTTTTATTAATATTATATCTGACATTTTCTAATCATGATGTATACTAATTATTATTATTATTTTTTATTGTGATTGATTTTTTTCCCCTTAAACATTATATTAGACATTCCTCGTATATAATGCTTGATATGTATATATATTCTTCTTTTACACTTCTTCGACATCATATTTAAAATTGTATTTTATGACATTTTTTATTGTTAAGGACTCTAAATTGTGTTTTCAATGATAATTGTTTATGTAACGTGCTTGTTAATAATTGGTTTCGGCATATTGTAACATTATTATGTAATTTTTATCAAGTTATGACATCAAATTATTTAATTTGTTCAGCAGTCTAAATATAAATTTCCAGTATTGTTAGCTTCAAATTATAATTTTTGCATGCCTATTGGTAAAATATGGCTGAACTTATCAATTATCACTCTATCACCATGTACTGTACCCATATTTGCAAAATAAATGACTTACTTACTTACTTACTTTATATTGCACGTTGTTTAACACGTAATTATGCACCTAAAATTAAATATAAAATATACAAAATGGAATACTTTACACTAATTTCAAATAATTTCTGTTCAACATCATCATCATCAACCTTTTTATCATCCAGATTTCTTCAAGATGTTATCCTTCACCTTGTAATCAGTCATTGGTCTCCAAGATATACTTACTGTATAGAAAGTACATATAACTTAAGAAAATTTACATTGATACTTGCCTGACTTGGAACCCCGCCCACTCATACTTGAGAGGCTGGTGTTTTAACCACTAGGTCACCACGACAATTATATTATTTATGTTCATCGGTATATAATGCATGCGGTATGTATGTACATAGTACATACGGTAATTGCACCGGTTAGTCAGTAACTCTCACCCAGATACATTAAAGGGAAAACAACACCCGTTTAATTATAGGTTTAAAGTAAATCTCCCTAATTATTTAAAGCTACACAGATAATTCCGTAAGTGACGACGCCATTTGTTACCGAAACTGTCTTGCCGGTTTTTTTTTTTTTTGTAGGTAACTGTTTATTTTTTTAATTTTTATGGTTTTTTTTTTTTTTCAGAAAATAATATAATGACCTCTCTCGCTTAGCTCTTGGGCGAAGTGTAAAGGCGTGTCAGACTTTTATTGACCAAGGGTCAATACACACTCACCGCAACCACATCACAGCCACAACCACACTACAACGACGCCACTTGGTCAGACGTATATTTATAATTGCAAATGAATATTACAATAGGGTTGTTACCTGGATAACAAAAATCATTCTATTAAGTCCGCCATTCAGATTACAGAAAAATATTGGATACATATTTTTTTTTATCAAATCAATAAAAATTGACAAATATAAAAGGCATCAAAGATCAGGAGTGGTGGTTGGTGACGTCACTGGCCGCTAAAAAGTGTAGCGTGCAGTGACGTCACACGAGTTTGAAAATCTGACTGACGGTCTAATAAGTTTTTTTTTTGTCAAATACCCTATTCACACGTACCAGATTTTGCCATTGTTATCGACCACCTGTGTAACACGACTACATTGCAACCATATCGCGAAGGCAACGCAACCACCCGCAGCCACATCGCCACGACATGATGTCATCAACAGCGCGCGCCCTGCACATGACCAAGTGGTTACCACAGAGACAACGCAACCACATCGACATTTTGTCGCTACCACAACGCAACTGCAAAAAGCCGCTGCGACACTATTCACACGTAACCACAGCTTGACCACATTTTGTCGCTGCGACGTGGTGTGGTTGTGGTACGTGTGAATTGACGCTAAATCCAACCATATTCCTGCACTTGTCTCTGTGCCAGAAGTCACGGTATTTCTTTCGAAAAATAGCTTGTTAGTTATTTGAAGTACAACCCAGACGACCCACGGCCCTGGCAGAATTCATGACCGACTTTTGCGTCTATTAATACTTGACCACAGGCCACCCCAACCTTACAACCTGAACAAGTCAAGTTTCTCAATACGATTAAAACTATGATTACCACACGTATTCTACATTGTAGCTTCCATATAAAGTTGTGGTAACACTCAGCATACTTGCCATCGTATTCACACGTAAAAAGAACGTAAGTAAGCGCAGATTTGCATAATACTTAATATTACATAGATGTAAGGCTTGTGAGATTGTAGTGGGTAATTTTTAGAGAAGGACTTTTTGTTGGAGGTTTTATTATCTGTAATTATTCATTTTAATTTAAATCTAAGATAGATGGCTGGTTGTTCTTTTTTATTAAAAAAAAAAAGCTGTGTGCTTATGCTTATCTTATGTCATGAAATATACTCTGTTTATTAAATGAAATGATATTTAATTTACTTTTTACAATATTTTTCATGTAATAACGTGGGGTTAGCCAAATAGAATTTTTATAAAGGGTGTTAAAAAAAACATTAATAAATATAATATATAGTCTGTGGCGCATCAACTTCAGAATGAAGGTCCAAATAATCCAAACTGTAAACTGGATTGAGGAGATTCGTAGAAGAACTAAAGTCACCGACATAGCCGAGCGCATCAGCTCTTTGAAGTCGCAGTGGGCGGGGCACAAAGTTCGTAGAGCCGATGGCCGATGGGGCAGAAAGGCTTTTGAATGACGACCGCGTACCGGCAAGCGCGGCGTCGGATACCTACCGGCCAAAATCGCAGGTCCAACCGTTCTTTTTAAAAATTCTTGGGGGAGGCCTATGTTCAGCAGTGAAATTCATGTGGCTGAGATGATGATGGTGACTCCAAACTGTCGGTGCAAGGAACTACTGCCAAAAACTGATCAAACCGCCTTAGAACGCTGCCACGCGGGCGTTGGAAATACGTTGCTTCGTCCTTGCTCAGTTCAACGCAGTGCGTGCCACTCGAGGTCTGCGATGACGTTAACGGTGTTGCAGCGGCGACGCAACGCATTGGTAACAATCGTGTGCCATCGCTGTTTCGCTATTCGCTATCAGATTGTTGACCATCAGCCATCAGGCTATTGACCGATATGAAAATCGGCACAATGTTAGTCGACTAACTCGTGTGCTAAGTCAAGACATTAAAATTGAATTTTCCCTCTCAGCTTACACGAATACTAAGGCTAAGACCTGCGCTTTCACCTGGACGTTTCGATCCCGTGAAAATTACGGGACAAAAAGTATCCTGTGTGTTAATCGTGGTTTGTACCATTTGAGTGCCAAATTTCATTCAAATCCTTGCAGTAATATTTGCGTGAAAGAGTGTATGTTTTGTACTTTTGAAGAATGAATTATTGATGACGACGTCAACGACAGTGCAGCGATACGGTCATCACCATATTGGTGTGGTGGGAAAGTTTCATTTCGTAGGTGGGTTTTGAATTAAAGCACGAAGTGTTAAAATACCCTTCAAACTCGGCAGTAAGAATTTAAATAAGCAAACCGACAGTTTCGCCCCGCAGAAGTGCCGTGGTCCGCGTCTCAATTTGAAGTGACCGTTCGACAATCCCCACTTTCCAAAACGACTCTGTCCACGTGCCGCCATTACAAAATAACGTCACAGCGTGTGCACCACTACTACATAAATCAAATAAGCAACTTTTATTAAAATGATATCGCCATCCACGACATATATATTGGTAAATTTGCAACACCAGATTTTATAACATTTGAATTCAGTTAGTTACATCGTATTGTTACGGACTAGGGGTACTAAAATGCCGGTTAAGGGTTACGAAGTTTATTGGCAATGAAGGTACAGTCGATTGTAGGCAATGACAAGTAGAACGTAACTGATGTCGCACCGAAGTCTTCTCTTACATTCACGAAATCCGTGTCGTAAACACACAATAACCGTACAGATGTTACTTCACATAGTACTCACAGTTCTCGTTACAGTTGTCGCAGTAGGTATTCTCAAAGATCGCTTCTTAACTGTCGCTGTTTTCGTATCGCTAGTCGAGTGTAGACTGACTGTGCGCCGGCGTCACGGCGCTATATATAGGTCAGCTGATCGAACATTCCAGATTCCTCTTACTACACAATACCCCATAACTTCGAGGTCACCGGCCAAGTAAGTACCTACGGTAATTCCCGGAAACGGGTTTCTAGAAATTTCGATATCGACACTTTGTTGACAAAACTGTTGAGACCTGTACCATTCGATAGGCCATCCTAAGTCTAACAATGCGTTTTTATATTGTACCTAGAAAATGTCTAGATCTGGGGAAATAGGGCTTAAAAGTGACACACTGCATGTCACGCGATATTGAACCTTATGCCATCGACATAAGGTCCATTCGTAACAGTATTTTTCCATATTTTTTTCGTCGCTTGTAGCATATTCTCATAATTTTCCACGTAAGTGTACATTTTGAATGTAACAGGGCGTTTATGTTAATTAATGGTTTCATGTTTTTTCAGTACATTTAACGTGTGTAAAACCACTTATGTGTCACATCAATTAAAAATAACCTGTTGGAATATTCCGACAATTCCGGCTTGTTTGAGGGACAATTAGTACCTACAAATTATCTAATAATACAGCAATTGAATATTATAGTGGTTCTAAGAATAAATATTAACCGTGGCGTGTATTATTATTAATAAATTGTGTATTATTAGATACTAGCTTTCCGCCCGCGGTTTCGCCCGCGTGAAATTGTGTTTTATCACGCTTTTTAGATTTCCCTATAGAATATCAAATTTTTTTGTGATAAAATGTACCCTATTATTTAATCCGGACTTCTAACTTTACGTCTGCAATTACAAAAACAAAAAAAAAAAAACAAAGCAATCGGTTCAGTAGTTACGGCGTGAAAGCGAAACAAACTCACTTTCCCATTTACAATATCAGTAAGGATTATTAAAAGGGACGACATGAGTAAAAGAAATACGACTAAAGTGGTAAACGATAGAGTAAAAATATGAACACGACATAATTTATACATGTATGTATGTTTGAGTGTTGTATAGCAGTGGCGAAGAGTCCATACAAGCCGATTCCTACCGGGTTACCTTTCAAAAATCAGTTCCATATTCATACAAAAGTATTTACATTCTATTTCATTAACAAAGTATTATTAATCAAATGCCTGCGCGATTTACAATAGCAATAGTAATTCTTAGCAATACCCTAAGTATCACATTTCATTTTATAGTCGTAAATTAATCAGCGCTTCAATTTTTCGTACATTACATAGGCAACTCGACGAATTACAGCCTACCTCGATCAAACGTTTTACTATGAGGCGAAAAGAGACAGAGCGTGTCAGACCATCTCTTTCTAATGCTCGCTAACCGTCCGTAATTTTTGAGAAAAGATAGGCTAATGCCGACCGGCTTGCAGTTCTCTCCTCTCCTCTATTAGAAAGAGACAAAGAAACCACTCAAACCACGGCACGAGAGAAAGAACACGACAAAATTAACAAGTCATATTCTTTTTATTTTGGCATATTTTCGTGTTCCATTTCGTTTGGTTGAAAATAAATTATTGTTAGTATGTGACATGTGTTCGTTTTTCGTGTTTTTCGTTTTTCGTTTGTTATATTTTAATATTTGTGTTATTTAAACTGTGACTGATTCTGTAAGGTAATTTAATCGCTGATTTGGTTAAATACTGTGGATTTCGTTTGTTATTATAGCTTTAATTCATATAGAGTGCTGCTCAACAGACTACCTGCTGAATGAACTTAGTCTTACGTCAGCGTCGTTAAATAAATTGGACACCTATGAGCTTTTTTTACAGCTCCAGAATACGTCTTTGAAAGACGCATTTTCTCAAGTTTCGACTCTTTGCAGTTTAATTCTGACCCTCCCCATTTCAGTAGCTTCAGCTGAGCGGTCATTTTCTGCTTTAAAACGCATTCACACGTATGTGCGAAACTGCCAAAAAGAGCAAAGATTGTCCGATTTGGCTATCATGTCCATTGAAAAAAATTTGCTTAATAAAATGAAAAGTAATCCGAATTTTTATAACAACATTTTAGCTCATTTTGTTAAAAAAACAGACGCATTGCATTACAATATAAATAACGTTGTGATTGTGTATAATTTGCTTTATTTTTGCTTAATATTTTTGTTGGTTTTGGATCGGTGTTTGTGTGGTTCGGTTTTTAACACTGTATTATTTTTGTAATTTTTAATTTTATTTTTTCTTGACTCTTATTCCCTAACAATAGGTACTTAACTTAGTACTTACTAACAAGCATGCATGTGTGGTATGGAGATGCACGTCGAAAAAGGCTTTTCTCAAAGCCGCTTTTATCATACTTGAAAGACACTGTTATCAAATCATCAGTCCTTTTTTGTATGGTGAAGGTGGGGCTTTTAATACTATTCTTATCTGAAGACCTCCTCCAAGATATCCTGCAGTAGGTAAGTGTTTAAGTGTTTATTTTTTTGGACCGGCTTCCCTTTGTCAAAATTTCACCCTTCGCCACTGTTGTATAGAGTCAGTGACACTCGAATATTAAAATGAATATGAATTTGATTTGATAATTTTGCCATCTTCCTTCCATCATTGGACGACCCGACGAGTTTCCACCCTTACGTTGTTGATACCACTAGGAACCGGGCGGATTTTTTTTTTTTTTTTTGATACTGCATCTCGTAGTTAACCATTAGAGTCCATGACTACTTAACCGGACTATCCAGTGAATGCCTTAATTACAATTAAGGCCTCCAGCCAAAGCACTTAAAAACTATACTAAAACTAAGGAGTCACTACGCACTAAGGGCACTCCTGTGGGGTACGAACCTGGGCTTAGGGCATCGCTAGGGAGGACAGCAAGGGACGGCTGTATCGAAAAGGTTCTTAGTGGTTTGATGACCGCGGCGTTTCCTAGTACTAACTATGAGATGACACGCCGAAATAAACTCAGAGGTCATAGTTGGGACATTATAATTACTGGCTCAGCTGCAGTGTGGGCTGGCCTCCATCGGGCAACTCCCTACGATCCGGATGAAGCGTTTCGCCTTTTATACCGCGTTCATCGAGGAACTGGAACTATTTGCCTGTGACAGTCTTTCCGTCTGACTACATTTTTTTAAAATAATTATCTATTAGTGCTTGACTGCAACCCCGCCTGATGAGAAGCAGTAGTCCAATCGTTGATGGTAAAGCGCCCCAGTTTATTAAGCCTATTCACTTAAAAAAAATAGTGAATAGAAAAGAAGACGACAGTTGAGCGAGGTGATGCAATGTTAAACCCAACAACACGACCCACGATGCTGCACCAGAGGGAGATTGATCTGAAGACTCTCCATGACCAAACTCCCGACACAACATTTGGCGCATCGTACCCGCACACATCGCAATACAACTGCTCAGACCCGTCCTCCGTACGGCTTCACCAGACATCATGCCGGAACACGACAAATCACTTGGCGGTAACTTATGCCGGCAGCTGATATTATGGCCTACCATCACTAATTTAAGTGCCTTCAAGGCTAGAGTGAATATGCTCGTAATAAACTAATGCACTTTACCATCAATGATTTCATCACTGCTTAGCGTCAGGCGGAATAGCGGTATATTGATTAAAAAAAATAAGAACACTAAAATAGTGAATACGAGGAATGAAGAACAGGGCAAGAAAAATGTGTGAGTACCCTCCTCACCCTTTAAAAAGAAATCTACATCATTCATCATCAACCCTTTTATTGTCCCACTGCTGGACACAGGTCTCCTCTCATACAGAGAAGGATTGAGCGTAATCACCACGCTTGCTCAATGCGGGTTGGCGATTTCAGACTTAAAGTCCGGGTTTCCTCAAGATGTCTTCCTTCACCTTGTAATCAGTCATTGGTGTCCAAGATAAGAAAAGTTACATTGGTACTTACATGACCTGGAATCGAATCCGTACACTCATACTTGAGAGGCTGGTGTTTTAACCACTAGGTCACCACGACTGTCTGTGTAAATAGAAATAGGCGTGATTATATATGATTAATGCTATTGGTATCCGATATATTATTTAGCTTAGTGAGATTGCTTTCAACCAATTTAACTTTTCCTTTATACAGGGTGTTTGGAAGTTACGCTGAATTTATTTGTAGCCGATTGAGTAAACATTTATGGAAATTATATTTTCGTGAATTCTGATTGCGATGAAGGTCGTGCGTTCGATTTCCGCTCGGTACAAATATTTGTATAGCCTACAGTTGTGGGATTGTTTGTTCTGGATATATGAATTGAATTCTAGTGGTAAATACGAAATTATTCTTTTTCTTGTCATAATATTATAAAAATTTAAAAGAACTTAGTGAATAGGAAGAAAGACGGCAGTTGAGCGAGGTGATGCAATGTTAAACCCAACAACACGACCAACGATGCTGCGCCAGAGGGAGATTGACCTGGAGCCCCTCCATGAACAAACTCCCGACATAACAACATTTGGCGCATCGTATCCAGCACACATTGTGACACAAATGCTCAGACCCGTCCTCCGTACGGCTTTACCAGACGTCATGCCGGAACACGACGAATCGCTTGGCGGCAAGGTCTGTATGGGCTAAAAGTACATAGTTGTTCTGGGTCTGGCATGTCAGTTTATATGTTTGGTAATACACCCACAAAACAGGAGAAATTAATTACTAGGGACAACAATGCTATATAAAAAAGTTAGATAACTGTTAAAAAAAACTTCAAAAGTGATTTTGAAACCCTATGTTGGAGTCGGGAAAAACTATCCTTTTCTGTAAACGCGTTGTTTTATTTTTAATCAAACAAAAGCAAAAATTAATAAAAAGGCAACAACTTATAAGTCGCACGTTTTAAATAACAAAACACTTAACACGAACTGCCCTATAATATAGCCCCTAAAAGTGGATAATAAGCCATTTCTCACCCAACCTGTATAATCCAAAAGATAGTAGAACCAGGAAGTTAATAATATACCTATGAGTAACGCCCTGTAGACACGCACAGGGTGTGTGAATGTTGTGGGATATAAAACTCGTTTGATGTGGCATTGAAGAGCTATTTAGATTACAATCTGAATGGTGAAAGTAAAAAACCAGCCAAGGGCGAGCCCGCCGCCCGGTAAAGGGCCCTTACACTTACAGTCCGCCTGCAGTCTCTGGTCCTAACGGGCGGCTAGCAGTACAAGCTCTGCATAGCTCACTCACTATAGCGATTATTGCCTGCCGGTAATGGTTGAACAACGGCTCTGAGTCTACACACTAGCAGGCGGCAGTCGACAGTTTCAGACGTTTCATCACGGACTGATAACACAGGCCTGAGACGGCAAACGGCAACATACTTTGGGTTCGCAATGACCGTCGAGTGCGGCGAACTGCGTGTCTGTGATCTTTTCCGGTTAACTGAAAGACTGATATCCGCCGGCGAACTGTTAATGTATGGGGCTCTTTAGGAACGGGTCTGGGTCGAAGGCGTGTTGTGTTCAAAGAGATGTCAGCACATCATGACGGGGTCCACGAAAACCGATGCCTGCTAGGAACGTGGGTTGTCCGAGTGGGTTTTAGATAAATAAAAAAACTGTTTTAGTGCCTATTTGTTACTATAGCGGAAACAAAAATACCTACATCATCTGTGAACATATCAATTGTCATTTGTCATGTCATGCTATCACAGTTCATAAGTTAAACAATATGTAAAGAAAACCCTGTCCGATCCGTGAAGGTATTGTTAGGTATCGATAACTGTTTCTACTGAAGCCAACAAAGCCGGGCTAAACATTAAAAAAAATCCCCCTAAAAATAAATATTATTTCGAAAAAGCAAGGTAACTCAATATATGTGCGGTAGGATTCACAGGGGCAGGGCATGCGGCACGTGGTCGCATCACTCATAATAATACTGTCCAAGATGGTGTTGTCACATTTAAAAAAAATATCAAATTTTGGGGAAGTAATTCGCGAAAAAAAGAGATTATTTCAAAATTCATTAGTATTGTTACTATGACGATTATGTAAAATTTCATATTTTATTTGGTCATGTGTATAACTAACCTCTATTATCCTTGTGGGTCGGACGGGGTTTTCTTTACATATTGTATAGTCTGGTGATATACAGACACTCGAGTTTAAGGGAAAAAATCAGTACTGAACCCTACAAAGCAAGGGCTGTTTTAGAATAGAATACAATACACTTTATTTTATACACCATATAAATTACAGAACATTAAATATGAGGATTTTAGAAAGGGTGTCCCCCTTTGGGGGTGTTATCAATAATACCGATCTTTTATCGATGTAGGTAGATGTAGTCATGTGGTCAAAGGATTTAATTAATAGTTGTTGTGTAGAAGTTTTCTCGGTGGTAGGCCATAAAGTCCGAAAAAAAACCATTTGCATATGAAACCTGCAACTTTAACATGTAATGTATCATATGAAGCGTGAAACTGTAACATGGAACGTATCATACGCCGGGAGATAAAACACTGCCGCGCTGTGTGCCGCTAGCAATTATTTATTTGAAGAGGGTGGTCCAAGGGATGGGTGTTGGAGGGATTGAAACTGAGAGTATGTTTAAAAACATGGTCTTGGTTACGGAAGAGGAAACTGTATGCAGTACCCAATGATCGCCAGCAGGCTGGACTAGGGCCCTGGTATGCTATAGCAATAGTGTCAGAATGATCGATCAGCGATCTCTTATGAGATCATTGATCGATCGAACGCAATTAGTTTGTAGATTATGAAACATAAGTTTCGCAAACTAATTGCGTCATTATGACTTTCCAGTGGTCACTCACTGACACTTCACTCTATATTAATAAATGTTGAAATTGAGTAGTATTTTCTACAATAATAAAAAGAAAGAAAACTAAAACCCAACTACCACAAAAAACGACACTGAAAAAGTATAAAACAAGATTTTCAGAATACTGAACTGAACAAAGTTGCTAATGTAGTTGCAAGTAAATGGACACAGTAGACTCTACCAAGCTGCCTTCGTTGTAAATTGACAATAATGTCATACAATACTATTCTGAAGTATGCAATATTCACCATGTAGAGATAAATTTTCATGTTTGGAAAGGCGTAGTCACACGTTACACACATATACCTACCTACCGTAGCACCTTGACAACGTGTGACTACGCCTTTCCAAACATGAAAATATATCTCTACATGGTGAATATTGCATACTTCAGAATAGTATTGTATGACATTATTGTCAATTTACAACGAAGGCAGCTTGGTAGAGTCTACTGTATCCATTTACTTGCAACTACATTAGCAACTTTGTTCAGTTCAGTATTCTGAAAATCTTGTTTTATACTTTTTCAGTGTCGTTTTTTGTCGTAGTTGGGTTTTAGTTTTCTTTCTTTTTATTATTTGTACTATTTTGGTGTTAAAGTGTATTTGTGGCGCATAATATAAACAAAAGTTAAATTGATGAACTAAAAACTAGGTACTTGACATATTACATCTACACGCACATATAACAACACAAGCTCGAAGGCATATAGTGCAGAGGACATTTTTATGGGAGTTTTAGCCAGTTATCAAACTGTTTCCGCCTTCAGCGCGTGGAATTACTCCCAGCTTATGTCGTTTTCATTAGTGCATTACTTATTCTATTAATGTTCACACTGCTCTACATTGCATAAAGCGATTCAAAGTTCCCGTGATCTGCGCTTTACTCTTATCGCTCATATTTAACATCATTAAAGCATTCTTGTAATTTGTACAAGCATAAAGTACTCGTGAAGCTCTTTCACGTGATACCAAACACGGTATATTTATTTTAATTTTAAGTTAACAGAGACCGCTAGAGGGCGCAATACTAAATTTGGTGACAAGCTTTATAGCTTATAACTAACAGAATATTAAGACCCTTCTAATGGTACTGCAGTGGTCTTATTCTGATAAGTAGTAAAGAAGCTAATAACGAAAAGATGTGAATTATATGCAACCAGCCCATGAATACAGGTAAAGTCACAAGCAAATGCTAGCAATATATATATATATATTCAAAATGTACAAGTGTCTATAACCAGCGGACAATTAAGACGCTTCTAATGATATGTCATTTGTCGAATTCTGATAAGTAGTTTAAAAGTTACGAGGGAACAGATGAACATACATACATACATACATACATACATACATACATACATACATACATACATACATACATACATACATACATATATACATACATACATACATAGCCTGTCAAAATCATAACCCTCCTTTTGCTTTGCCGTAGCCGGGTAAAAACAGTTCTAGTTCCGGCTTCCTTCCTATTCACTCAGTTTTTTTTTTTTTTTTGAGCGAATAGGCTTAATAAGCTAGTGCGCTTTACCATCAACGATTGTATCACTGCTTACCATCAGGCGGGATTGCAGTCAAGCACAAGTTTATAACAATTAAAAAAAATAGTAACAGGTTTTATAACAATGGCAATACAGCAATGTCATTAATCTATCACCATTCCATTACGAGACGACTGATACTCGTATAATTGATCGATCATTATGAATTTAGCTGATTACGAACTTTTAAGCTTAATGACAATGGAATCGTGTTGCAATGACAAATCTATAAAAATAGCTGACTAGGGAAACCCGAAACGGTCGTGGTGGCATAGTGCTTAAAACTCCAGGGTTTGATTCCAGGTCAGGCAAATACCTGTGTAATTTTTCTAAGTTATATGTACTTTCTAAGTGTATGTGGGACACCAATGACTGATTAAAAGGTGAAGGAAAACATTTTGAAGAAACCTGGACGTTAAGTCTGAAATCGCCAACCCGCATTGAGCAAGCGTAGTGATTACGCTCATTCCTTGGACGGCACAGTGTGACGATAAAAAGGTTGACGATGAGGGAGACCCTGTCCTTATGTCCGGCATTGCTGTGGTAGTAAGTATGTTGCTATTCCAATACCGGTTAGAAACTTAAAATTATTATTTTATGACCAAATTTAATGAATAAGTTTTTTTTTTTATAATTATAAACTAATGCACTCTAGCCTAAAAGACACTTAAATTGTAGTTAGATGGAAACACCACCGCTGGTAATAATTCCTCGATTATTAAGCCCTCGATGAAAGTGGTATAAAAGACGAGACGAAACGCTTCGTCCGGATCGTAGTGGTGTCAACAAAAAAAAAATGTCTGCTCAACAAAACAAACCACGCAATGAATATTGTTGAACTGTCAAAATGTAAATATATTGCCACTGATAGAGTCTGAAGGGGGGCATTACTTATAACAACCCTGTATATGCTAATTTGACCTACTGCTAAATAGGTCAAATTCTTAAACTGTTTCGGTATAATTACTTGTTTTTTTAACAAGAGGGGCCCGTGGCTAAGCAGTCTCAACTGGTCGATCGATGAGGTAAAGCTACGCTTGCCGCGGTTAGCATATGGATGGGTGTCCATTATTAGATACCGAGACCCTCCATGCCTCGAGTGCACGTTAAGAGGGGGCTCTAGTGCTGAGGAATTTGAAAAATAGGTGTTTGAAGAAACTATTGCCATTGCGCCGCTTTCAACCTCTCCCCATAAAGTGCTAAAGGGACAGTTACAGTTCAAGCTAGTTTTACCTAAAAAAACGTTGACCAAAAGACGTTTTGTATTCCGCTGTTTTCTGTGTGATCTCAATTATTTATACCAGAAATTAGAGAAAAAGTATATGTATGCTTCTATTTTTTTCTTTTGTTTCAAAAACTTATCACATCTAATAGTCGTCGTCGTCGTCGAACATCACGGTAAAAATGGGTTATTTTTCGGTATGTTGGAAATATCATATATTTCTTTTATTAATTATTTTTTGGAAAAAATCAACTGATAGGGCCATAGTAGGGACCATAATTAATGTTGCTGCTTTCTGGAAGGGTCACTGCATTCTCCTATCAACCCCAGGGTCTCAAAGCAGGGAAAACAAACATGCAAAGCACTAACCTGGATCCAGCAGGACAGGAAAGAGGAATCACCAACGACGGGGCAGGCGCCGGCCGGTCAGCTATCTTCTTTATGTGGACTTGATGCTGCTTGTTCACTGCCTACACTCGTCAAGCACAGACACACCACCAATATGGAAACTGAGGGTTCATTTGGCCAGTGAAGCCCTTAGAAAGTCAGATATTCGAAATTATTTAGAATACACGCGGCGTCGTATGCGCTGAGTCCGCCATACTTTTTGTTCTAGTTCTTTTTCTTGGCACTCTTGAGAGAGGCGCCACCAGCACGAGTTAAGAGAAGCCCGCGCTTATTTAAATCGTCGTTGACGCAACATAGATGGAAAATGGAAATGCATGGATAAATTATTAGGATAGTTAATGCTTACACATTTCCCCCCACCTGAAATCCACAAGGGTTTCAAGAAGAATGCGAAAAATTAAGAGTGAAATCAGCAATAGCTGGACTATGAGCTACTGCCGAAAAAATGCATAAAAATCTAGTTAATAAGTGTAGATAATATGGAGACTTATTTTAAATAACCTAAAGACAGTGTGTACTTATACTCTAGTTAGGTATATAAAAGGAAAATAAACTAATTAATTGGTAAGGGACAAACCTTTACCACCGTATAAGCAAGGTGTAAAATTGTAGAAAAAAAAATTATTACTCTAAAATCGTTACCCACGAAGTAAACAACGAAAGACGTTTATATAGAGCAGTGGTTCCCAGCCTTTTCAATGTCACTACCCCTGTGAACAAGTATGGGAATTGAGTTTACACCTAGCTAATCTATACTAATATTTATAAAGCTGAAGAGTTTGTTTGTTTGAACGCGCTAATCTTAGGAACTACTGGTCCGATTTGAAAAATCATTTTTGTGTTGGATAGCCCATTAATCCAGGAAGGCTTGTATATCACGGCTATGTAATAGCTAGGCTATGTAATATCACGCTGTGACGTATAGGAGCGGAGCGTATAAAAAAATAAACATATCCAAACCTATGCGGGTGAAACCGCGAGGCACAGCTAGTTTAAAATAATTAAAACCACACAAATTCGAACGAAAATATGTTTATTATGTAAGAAATTGCACGTTTAGCTAACTAGTAAAGTAATAAATAAATCCCGGAGAAAGGGAATTAACGCGCATCTCATAATTAATCTATTATTTTGTTTATTGCGATTTTAATACTATTTCGTGCCATCCCGTGTTACCCCCCAGAATCTCCGTTTTACACATGCGGGGGTAATTACCCCCAGGTTAGGAACCACTGGTATAGAGAAAGCGTTATTAAAGACCCCTCTTAAGTTGTTGGTCCAAGCCGTCGTTCGTAGAACTTTGACAGTCAGACCATCGGTGTTACCATAAGAGGTATCATAGTACCCAGTAAATGGGTTGTGGAGGTCAGATTAGCAGTACTGTAAAATACTGATAATCTGGTAATATGGTGTTCTATGTGATGCATTTTGGAGATTGTGCGAGGGAATTGCATGACTTAATTCCTCATCTCCATTCCATGATCGGACGCCGCGTCGTACGGCGAGTGCCCACCCTTACGTTGTTGACACCACTACGATCCGGACGAAGCGTTTCGCCTCGTCTTTTCTACCGCATACATCGATGGATTGGAACGATTTGCCAGCTGCGATGTTTCCATCTAATTACAATTTAAGTGCTCATACGCTGTGCTCCTGTTGTTTGCTTCGCTACTTCTTCTTCCCAGCGAAAGCACCAGGAAGTGTCGAAGGGCGGGCGTTTTTAGGGGGGCTGTCTTATGTCATATTGACGTTCAAAAAGTGTTGAAATTCAGTTTTTTTTTTTTTAATAATTATAAACTAGTGCTTGACTGCAATCCCGCCTGATGGTAAGCAGTGATGCAATCGTTGAGTGTAAAGCGCACTAGTTTATTAAGCCTATTCACTTAAAAAACTTAGGAATAGGAAGGATGACGGCAGTTGAGCGAGGTGTTGCAATGTTAAACCCAAGACCAACACGACCAAATGATGCTGCGCTAGAGGGAGATTGATCTGGAGACTCTCCACGATCAAATTCCCGAGACAACAACATTTGGCGCATCGTACCCGCCACACATCGCAACACAACACAACTGCTCAGACCCGTCCTCCGTATGGCTTCACCAGACATCATGCCGGAACACGATGAATCGCTTGGCGGCAAGACTTTGTCTGGTGGGTGGTAACTTCCGCCGGCAGCCGATGTTATGGCCTACCACCGAGAAACGTTTTAGTTTGAATAAATGACTTTTGATAATGATTGATTATTAGACGTGATCCTGAAGTTTTAAGGTGTAAAACCATATCGCCAACCTCTCATAACTCACTCCAACCACTAGAGCAGCGGAAAAAGGCAAGCGCTGAATTCGGGGTCATAAATAAAGTGACATCCTTATCTATGACAGGTATTGTTTACTTGGGCCTGACCTGATTTACACTTGTTAAAATGTAATAACACGGCCCGTTTGTTTGATGGCTGCTATCTGTAGGACTATTAAGTGTTTAGAGATGCTTTCCAGTGGGTAATACTGATTTACTGCTTTCATTTTGTCGCTGTTCCGTCTATGAATACATTTATTGGGCCAGTTAGTCTCTCTTCAGTCCAGACAAGACAAGGAAGTTAAGATGATCGAAAATACTGCCTGGAAACGATATGGTCCTTAAAAGAACTTATGAAAGAAAATGTGCATCCTTCCAGTCCTGACCTTAGATCTCAGACTTTTTTTTTTTTATAAATTATAAACCAGCGCTTGACCGCAATCCTGCCTGATGGTAAGCAGTGACGCAATCGTTGATGGTAAAGCGCACTAGTTTATTAAGAGCCTATTCACTCTAGCCTTGAAGACACTCAAATTGTAGTCCGACGGAAACACCGCCGCGGGCAAATTGTTCCAGTCCCTCGATGTACGCGGTATAAAGGAGGAGGCGAAGCGCTTCGTCCGGATCGTAATGGTGTTAACAACGTAAGGGTGGAAACCAGCCGTACGACGGGTCGTCCGCTGGTGGAACGGAGATGGGGGAATTAAATCATGCAATTCCCTCGCACACTCCCCGAAATGCATCCTATAGAACACCGAAAGGCTGGCTACTCTACGCCTGTGCTCTAGGCTTTGGAGACCAACCCGAGTTAGATCAGGGTCACCAATCAGCCTCTTTGCACGTCTCTCCACTGAATCCAAAGTGGCCAGGTGACACTTGGCAGCACCAGCCCAAATGTGGCTGCAGTACTCCACACACGAACGGACCTGTGCTTTGTATAACATTAGAAGCTGCCCAGGTGTGAAGTACTGCCGGACCTTTGCGATAACGCCAAGTTTCCTGGCAGCCACCCTGGCCTTGGACTCAATGAACCGCCCAAAGTTAAGGTTCGAGGAAATCTCAACTCCCAAGAGCTGAAGGCGGTCGGAACACTCCAAGGACACATTCCGAAAAGTAGGGGCCAAGGTGAACGGGCTCCTTTTGGCGGTGAAAAGACACGCCTGTGTTTTGGCGGCATTGAATGCTACAAGATTGGCATTGCCCCATTCGGAGACTGCCTGCAGTGCAACACTCGTTAGCTCAACCATGGCCTCTCTTTCGGACCGGATTGATTCCCTACTAGCCCGAGCATCCGGCAGGTATCTCTCTACAACTGTGCTGTCGTCTGCATACCCATAGATACCGGGCATCAGCAGATCGTTAATATGCAGCAGAAACAGAGTTGCAGAGAGAACAGACCCCTGAGGAACACCGGCATTAGTTGACATGGGCTCAGAAGAGCATCCGTCGACAACAACTCGGAGGGACCGTTCAGTCAGGAAGTCTTTTACCCAGCCAGTCAGGCTAGGGGAAATGCCGTACGCTGGAAGCTTACTCAAAAGGCCAGCGTGCCAAACCCGGTCGAAGGCCTTCGAGACATCAAGGGAGACAGCAATCGCTTCCCCATTCTTCTCGAGGGCCTCGCCCCACAAGTGAGTGGCATACACTAGTAGGTCCCCAGTTGACCGATTGCGGCGAAACCCGTACTGTCGGTCACTGAGGAGATCGTTACCTTCCAGGTATGCCAAGAGGCGCGAGTTCAATACACGCTCCATAATTTTGCAAAGTATGGAGGTGATCGAAATCGGCCGATAGTTGGCAGGATCGGCACGACTACCCTTCTTGGGCACAGGCTGCACGTTAGCAAGCTTCCAGGACTTGGGCACTATACCAGTCCTAAATGAGAGGCGATACAAGCGCGTCAATACAGGAGACAACTCGGGCGCACATGCTTTAAGAACAATCGCTGGTATACCATCCGGACCACTAGCCTTATTCACGTCCAGACGACACAGTACTCTCAGAACCTCCTTGTTCCTAATGCGAACCTCAGGCATTGAAGCTCCGCAATGAGGTAAATTAGGTGGAGTAGCACTGCCAGTATCAAGACAAGTAGGTGTGGCTTTTCAGTCTCAAGGTGGTGATGTACTGCAATGAGATTGGAGTGCAGACCTCTAACATTTGAGAGGTGCACTTGGAATGAGAGGACGTGCGCCCGCTGTACACATCTACTTTTCTTTATTAACCTTTTCATAAAAAAAAAATGAGTGAATAGGAAGGAAGACGGCAGTTGAGTGAGGTGATGCAATGATAAACCCATCAATGCGACCAACGATGCTGGGCCAGAGGGAGATTGTTCTGGAGACTGCGGGGACGCCCGAACCCCCCCAGGGATCGCCATCGGGTCCTCTCGTCCGGTCGCCAACCGGCACGATGGGGCCACCCTGGGATTTTTCGCAGTTGGCGGGGCAGCCTTTCGTACGTGGCTGGCACACTACTTGGGCCCCCAACTACCTGCGGTCGGCCAGCGGAGAACCGTGCTTCGGATCCCGCTACCCTCCACGAACAAACTCCCGACACAACATCAACTGGCGCATCGCACCCGGCACACATCGCAACACAACTGCTCAGACCCGACCTCCGAACGGCTTCACCAGACATCATGCCGGAACACGACGAATCGCTTGGCGGCATGTCTTTGTCTGGTGGGTGGTAACTTATTCCGGCGGTTGATGTTGTGACCTACCACCGAGAAAAGACTTGAGCAAACACGAAACTTTTTTTTTAAGTAATTACTAATTAGTGCTTGACTGCAATCCCACCTGATGGTAAGCAGTGATGCAATCGTTGATGATAAAGTCTTAGTGAATAGGAAGGAAAACGGCAGTTGAGCGAAGTAATGCAATGTTACGCCCAACAACACGACCAACGATGCTGCGCCAGAGGGAGATATGGAGAACCAAACTCCCCTCACTCACTTTGTCGTCCTCCGTGGCCCAGCGGTCAATACGCCTACCTGCGACGTGGAGGCCCCGGGTTCGATCCCCGACCAGGTCATGATAGCAAACGATCTTTTCCTGATTGGCCTGAGTCTTGGATGTTTATCTATGTATGTATATAATATAAATATAGCATCGTTGAGTTAGTATCCCATAACACAAGTCTCGAACTTACTTTGGGGCTAGCTCAATCTGTGTGATTTGTCCATATCTAATTAATTAATTAAACTCCCGACATAACAACATTTGGTGCATCGTACCCGGCGCACATCGCAACACAACTGCTCAGACCCGTCCCCTGTACTGCTCCACCAGACATCACGCCGGAACACGAGGAATCGCTTGGCGTCGAGACTTTGTCTGGTGGGTGGTAACTTCTATCGGCAGCCGATATTATGGCCTACCACCGAGTTTTTGTTGTTTGCTAACGTGAGAGCGCGAACTTCACACTGCGCTCCGAAATACAGATTACTGACGTTGATCAAAGATTCGCTAAGCTGAAGCGAGTTGGACTAACCACGCCTCCCTTATGCCCAATAGCCACGTGGAGCTCTGACACAGCAAGCGTCGCCGCAGTCATAGTAAAAAATGGCGGGATGAGCTGATCAAAAGAAACCAGGCCAGTGCTATGTCTTGCGTAATAACATCTGAAGATTTAAATTGTGATTAATTAATAAAAGTCAGCGAGGAGAACACCGATCGGCTCCGGCTTACATGTTGTAGGTCGTTGGTTCGAATCACATTGGGCGTTTTACTTTGTGTAATTATTTCATCACCACTGCTCTCAAAACGATGTAGGGTTTTCCTATGTGAGGAACCGGCATGTCCTTGAGGTAAAATTTCGAAGACATTTGATAACTAACAATCCACACTGGGCCCGCGTGGTAGATCTCATCCTGCCTGGGCCTGTGTCCGAATCCGTCAGGAGTGGGAACATTATAGGTTGATTATGAATAAATCAAATTTTTTTGTTTATGATGTTAATAATATTTCCCAACAACTCTAAACCAGACCCTTTTCATCCATTGGGCAAACCCCAGAGCTCAGCTACCTTCTTAGGAAGGAAAACGGCAGTTGAGCGAGGTGACGCAATGTTAAACCCAACACCATCGATGCTACGCCAGTGGGAGATTGATCTGGAGACCTTCCACGACCAAACTTCCGACACAACAATATTTGATGCATCGTACCCGAAACACATCGCAACATAACTGCTCAGACTGTCCTCCGTACTGCTTCACCAGACACGACAAATCGCTTGACTTTGTCTGGTGGATGGTAACTTCTGCCGGCAACCGATGTAAGATGTTATGGCCTACCACTGAGAAAATTCTTCTAATTTGTTTTATTCTAGTTTATTTACACAGAGGCCTCGTAATCAATAAGGCCATAGATCATTCAGGTCATACCTGACCTGAATGACCTGTGCGTATAACCCTGTTTTTGTACGTGTACAATTCAGAAACACGAAAGTTTGACGACCAGTCTTACTAAGAGCTATCGTATTAACTGAGTTGAAGTAGTCAGATGGGTAGTCGCTCCATCTAAAATACTGGTATACAGCTAAATCCGGCTAGATTGGAAGCTGTCTCCAATGTCGTTGTAAAGACGAGGCAGATGAGGATGTATATGTAATGATTGAGTGATCGACTGCTGCGCTGCGTGTCGCGGTGTCGCGGGTTCGCGGGTTCGATCCCCGCACGGAACAAATATTTGTGTGGCCTACAAGTGATGGTTCCGGGTCTGGCTGTTTGTGTATTTGAGTTTATGTGTTTGTGACCGTACCAGCTATACAGGAGAAATTCCTAGTGTGAGGCAACTTTTTTGAAAGGAAAAAAAAAAAGTAATATTCCCGCCATGTTTCTTACATATTGCATCTGTCTTCATTTACGAAAAGCATAGTGTTTTCTTATCAATAAGACCGCCCATTGTGTCATTCTTTGTTCAATCTTCATATTTATGTTCTGTAATCTATGTATATGGTGTACATAATAAAGAGTATTATATTCTATTGTTTTTATAATAAACTAGCGGCCGCCAGCGACTTCGTTCGCGTGATTTAGTTATGCTCCGCTCCTATTGGTCGCAGCGTGATGTTATATAGCCTAAAGCCTTCCTGGATTAATGGGCTATCCAACGCAAGAATTTTTCAAATCGGACCAGTAGTTCCCGAGATTAGCGCGCACAAACAAACAAACTCTTCAGCTTAATATATTAGTATAGATAAATGACTCAGCAATACAGATCCGTTTACAAAGAAGCACAATACTAGCGCAATGGTACATTTCTGCTAAAAAGTGGGTAAACAGTTGCAATTCCCGCAAGAATAACCATCTGATATATTAAATGTCACAGTTTTCTTTATCTCCAGAACATTCTTAAAATAATGGACACTAAAAGTTTACGCTAGACTTTTCTGTTATAGTACAGAGCAAGTTTTTAGTCTATTCGGTCCATTTTATTCGAAAACAAGAGATATAATTTAAGACCTTTTGTGAAAGTGACATGTTTCGACTATCAAAAATCAGCTTAGTACATCAAAATCTTAATATTTTGTTTCGCGTAAACTTACATGAGCAGTTATGAAACTTCAGAAGCTACGTGCATGGTTTTCAATTGGCCATTTCCAATGGAGAACAGCTGGCAAGGAACTACACACTTTACTCTTATAAATAGAAAAGTGTAGCTACGCTTGCCGATACGTGGATACGATATTTCGCCTATAACGGGTATTTACCTTTCAAATTGCATAGGAAGGTATTTATCTTATAAATTTGTACAAATGGAGCCTTTAGCATAGACGCTAAGGTTCAGTACGTTTTAATTTATTGAGGCATTCATAGGCTATAGGTTAGGTTAAGCAGACGATAACGTCATAGGCTGAACTTGAAAGGGGAATTCTCAAAAAGAAAGACCAATAGTTACTAGTTTGCTCTGGGTTAGCGTACCCAGTTATGATACACGGAGTAAAAACATAGCCGAGGACACTTACGGTATGACTGGTCCGTAATTTCAAGGCCGCGAGCAAGCTATAATACGAGCTATGCTTGAAGAGTCGCTGAGAAATGGAATCCGCAAGGAGGTGATCCGGCGGAGAATTAAAGTTTTCAACATAGCTCACAGAATAAGCAAACTGAAGTTGCAATGTGCCGGCCATAATAGCCATAGAACCGATGACCGCTGGGATAGAAAATTTCTTGAGTGTAGACCGTGCATTCATAAATGTGAATTGAGACGCCCTGACGCTAGGAGGAACGACGATCTTCTCATCGATGACTGGCAGCTGGATGGAATACCAGTTAGCAGAAAACCAGCGCTTCGCCATTTATTATTTAACTAGCTTTCCACCCGCGGCTTCGTCCGCGTGGAATTCGGTTATATCGCGCTTTTTAGATTTCCCTCGGGAATATCAAATTTTTCAATAAAAGGTAGCATATGTCCTTCCTAAGGGTCTAAAGATTGTCTGTGACAAAATTCATCAAAATCGGTTGAGAGGTTTAAGCGGGAAAGCGTAACAGACAGACAGACAAAGTTACTTTCGCATTTATAATATTAGTAAGTATAAGTATAGTAAATATGAATTGTCATCATGCTGAGATATGAGCCTTTTTGCCTAGTACTTTCCGATTTTTTGTACGCTTTTATAAGCTATTATTTTTTGTACGCTTTTATAAGCTGTTATTTTTGTACGCTTTTATAAGCTGTTATTTTTTGTACGCTTTTATAAGCTGTTATTTTTTGTACGCTTTTATAAGCTGTTATTTTTAATTATATTTAATTTAGTTTTATGATCTTTCTGTTCGAATCACAATAAATCGACACCCACTAAGTATACGTATGTATCTGCCAGATACACGAAATGGTTTTTATTGCATTTTTGGCATCTATGTACGTATATTTACCACATACATTTTTATTTTATTTTTTCAATTAACCTAACATACTCATTTCTCAAACGTATAATTGTTTATCTACATAAGCTGACAAAAAAACACAGCGTACAACAATTTAAGTACCAGTTACATACTTTAACGCGGGGGGAAAGTGCGCGCGGTCCGGGTAACTGCCGGATAGTCAGTTCTCCGGCGGGTAGAGAGTTGTGCGCGCGAGTGTTGCGTTGTTTTTACCATGTCGGGTAAACGTTATAAATTTTTAACTACATTAAGGGAAGATGCAATTAAGAGACCAAAAAATGCTGTGGACCAAATAGTAAGCGTAACATCAGACCAGATAGACTCGCCATCAAGGCAAGGTAAGTAATATTAACTAAATATTTTATAATTATTAAAGTATCTAGATTAAGCGCACCCATAAATTGAGATATCTTTCTATACTGTATATATTTGAACACGTCATAGAATGAAAATCTATCATTTTGACGACATTATTGAAATTTAATCATTCCCGATGCATAAATATGTAACTACGAAGTTACATGTTTTTACGTCGGAATTTAGTTTGAGCGAAAAATGTATCTAGGCACTTACATGGTTATTCTACGGAATGATGTTAAAATAAATTCAGTTAACTAACACATACATTGTTTTACATTGGATTTTAACTTGATTATTAATATATATCTGTATACTTACATAGCTTTACTTTTATGAAATGATATTGATTATCGTAGAAAATTGAGTGTTTTATTGTGGTTTGAATGTTTCAGATACACCCCAGTACACTTCTCAAAATATTTCACTGATGAAGACTTGCAACAAATGATGGAATTCATAGAAGACAGTGACGAAGAAACAAGTACTGCACAAAACTATCTTAAACCCTCAGAATGTTCCAGAACATATTACCCAACAGTCACAAGTCATACAGCTCCAGTGATTTTGACGAGTAACTCTCATGACCCCACATTAGTAACAATAACGTCACAATCACCCATGATGACCAATGTTAGTTTAAGCATTCGGAATGACATTTCTATAGAGTCACCAAATTTCTCGTCAGTCATAGCTCAAGCCATTGCTCAGTTACATTTTGATATATCACCAGCTCCTACTCCAAACGTTGTCATGCCAGTTAGCTCACCTATGCTAATACAAACCCGGATAACAGAAAACACTCTTTCTGACTTTGAACCATCACCGTGGCACAGGCTATCCACAAGAAAAAAAGATAAAGCTAGATTACGAATGTTCTATCAAGACTAATGGTTGGATGTTATGCGTAAGAAAAATAAAAATTTAGGAAATGCGTACAAAAGTAGGGATGGTAAAATGAGGAACAAGAAAGAGATGGGACCATCTTGTGGAGAGAAATGTAAGTTTAAATGTTCACAAAAAATTACTAATGTTGACTGAGATTTGCTTTTTGGGGCATTTTGGTCAATGGGAGATATAGTTCGTCATTGGGATTTTATCAATAAGTACTGTGATAAAATTCCAACACGTAGGGTGACTATTGAAACTGCTTCTAGAAGAGAATTTACTTTGCGGTATTATTTACCAACAAAAATAGATAAAATACCAGATGAAAATGAAGTACAAAAGACTACAAGAGTCTACTTCCAGCCCCACTGGCAAGAACATTGACCCAAGCTACGAGGGGAAATTACCAATATTCGAGGCTAAACTTCAGGATTTGAAGTACTTATGCCGAAATAATATTATGTAAACCATCTGTTTATCATGACTTTTACATGAGTTTGATAGAGGGCAGCAATGAGAACCAACATGACAATGAAGATAAAGAAGACGAAGAACATGAATGAAGAAAACATCTTGTGATCGCTGTACTGATTAGTTAATTACTGTTGCGGTCATTAGTCCTCTATACTACTAATATATAAAGCTGAAGAGTTTGTTAGTTTGAACGCGCTAAACTCAGGAACTAATGGTCCGATTTGAAAAATTCTTTTTGCGTTGGATAGCCCATTAATCCAGGAAGGCTTAAGGTTACATCATGCTGGGACCAATAGAGCAGGGCATATTAAAAAAAACGCGGGTGAAGCCGCGTGGCGCAGCTAGTTAATGATAAAACGTGCAATTTTATTACTTAATAAGTAAAATAATATAGAATGAGACCTTGTTAAAATCATTATAAGTAAGTACACAATGATAGTTCAGTAATAAGTACCTATCATATTAAATTTCATCTCAGTGCAAGAATGTCCAAATAACTTTGTGAGAGGACTGATTTATATTAATTGATAAGTAATAATTTTACATGTTCATTATATTTAGAATTAACATTACGATATTTTAAGAATTTATTTTGAGACCAACCCCTTTTTACGAAATTATCAAAAACTGCCTTTAAGGCAGTTTCTTAAGTTAAAGAATATTATTTCTATTTTAGTTTAGTTTTATATAAGTGATTTCCAGTTCAATAAGAACTTATACCTAATTAAACAAAAGAGAAAAGTCTGATTACCAGTAAGTAGGTAGATACCATTTTTAATTAATATTACATAAGATCTTCGGTGTTATAAACATACAATAATATATAATGTTACTTTTTGACACTTGAAACGGTTGAAATTTATAATAATTACGGTGATAAATTATGTAAGTATCAGATACACACGATATTACAATTGACTTTACCGATTATAAGTACGTATCTGGCAGTTAAAGCAATAGGGTGCCTGAATATTCCAATGAAGAAATGTGTATGTGCCAGTTAGCATATTTTGATTGTTTTTTATAACGCAGTAAAAGTATGCATGTGCGATAAAACAAAAACTTGAAGATTTAGACACAAAATATATTCTTCATTATAAATTACACTTAAGTTTAAACCCGCTCACCAAATGTTATATTTTAATTCCATAAAGGGGCTTAGTTATGGCGATTCAAAAAAATTGAAATCTTCAATTCGCTCTGCTATAAAATTTGCATTTTTCAGTTACTTAGTTGTACGTAGGAGGTGTCGAAATATTTTGTTCGTCTTTCTTTATAAATTTGTTATACCAGTTATGTACACACATATAAACAGGCAAGAAAAAACAGAACAGAAAATCGAAATGGATTGAATGGCGTGCAATAGGACAGGCCTGTGTGCAGTAGTGAACTGCTAAAAGCTAAGAATTATGATGAATTTGCTGCAAACAATGGCTATATTTAATAACAAATGAATACTGGCACAATTTCTCATCCACATTTCAGCTTCTCCCAAAAATTCATAAGCCATTTACCACAGACAGCCTAAAATATCCAACAGAACATCATACAAAAACATCCACAGCATATCAGTATTCAGTGCGAACAGACAGCCAAAGTAACGACCGTGTGAGAACGAATTGGCTTATTTATTTTATTAACGTTCCGTATTGGGATAGGAAAACGAATTTCGCCAAGTCCTCTTTCGAGTTCGGCCAAGACTAATTTTATTTTGGTACATAGATATTCTGTGGATATACACTTTTATGTTTTGCCCTAAATAGCGACATAATTTTGGGTGGCAACATTGAAATAAGTCTCTTTCTGTGGCTGGAGATATTCTTTAGCCGTGGGATGTTACATAATTGATTTAATACGTAAAAAGACATAATTAATAACCTCAAATGGATCAATACTCCAATCTTTTTGTAATTTATTATTTTGTTCGAGCTGTTTGTGATTGAAATGCCAGGGCCATTGCGTCCGAGTAGGTATCCACTTCGAGACATCAACAAGTCGTTGATCGACTTTTCACATGACCAAACGACTCAGTAACAGTCGTGGTGGTCTACTGATCGGACACCAATGACTGATTACAAGGTGCAGGAAAACATATTGACGAAACCAGGACTTTAAGTCTGAAATCGCCAACCCACATTGAGCAAGCGTGGTGATCACGCTCAATCCTTCTCTGTATGAGAGAAGACCTGTGCCCAGCAGTGGGATGATAAAAAGGTTTATGATGATGAAATATAGTGCAATTCTCTTATTAAAAATTCCGATTAAGCCCCTTCTTACATGGTCATTTCCATTTGCTAATGATCCCATCTTCATTTCCCTGCGTAGGCAAGATCATAAAGGTCACCACACACGTTTTTAGTGGGCACATTTAATGAATAATAACAATGTTATGGGCTATTCTGTGTTGAGAAGATAAGAAATTAACTACTGCTATGCATACGTAATAGGTCCTATTAAAGGCACAGTCATTATGTCTACGATTTTATGTAAGTAGACTGAGTCAAGAAAGGACAACCTTAAGGCCTTTTGCAATTCAGGTTAATTAAAATAATGATGGTTCTCCCAAAAACCAGTCTCAGTTGTAAAAATTTTATGTCAACATGTTAATTTTACTTGGAACGTATTGTACCTCTACAGAGAAGGGCGGGGAGAAGGTGCGCTCGGCACGTGATGGAAAACGAATGGAATCCATTCAGTTGTTATACATTCTGAAGAAACTATATTCAGGTTTCGTATAAAGAAAAAAGACGGCCGTAAGAAGGAAAAGCATTAAATTCGCATGAGTGTGACCGGGCCGACACCGTAATCGTTTTTTATTTTTTACTTTTTGTAGTATTCTGTGCTTTTTAATGATTTCAGATTTCACTGCTGCCGGTCACTCCCGCGACTGGTATTTTTTTTTTACTAGGTATATAGGTACTAATTACTAGTTAGCATGAGTGTGTAAGGTCGAAGCCCATATTTTACAACATATTTTAACTTTATCGCTGTTAAAATAGCTTCATATTCTATTACCATTAATAGAGCATACTTATCTCCAACAAATAACTTAAAAAAACTCTTTTCATTCAGATAATTTGAAAACTTAGTCCGTCAAATAAAACTGAAAAAACGAATAATTTACGAAATACCTTAAAAGTATCCAGTACAATCCGGCCAAATCTGGTTTTAATTGCTCCGAGCCAGTAATTTGAAGCGTCTAGACTGAATGAAACTCTATAATCGCCTTTTTAAAGTAAAAAGTGAATTTTTCGTGTACAAAGTTACAGACGCCGCTTTTCGTCGGGACGTTGGCCTAAAAGTACATAATATAGTGACCCTATTGGTAATATTCTTTAGTAAGGTCATGTACTTAGTACTCACAATTAGTGTGGCTGGACCAGCGCCCTAATCGCGCATTAAAAGAATCTTTACTATTATTATAAATCCAAAAGTGAGTTTATTTGTTTGTTTATTCCGCTTTCACGCCGTAACTACTGAACCGCAGACGTAAAGTTAGAAGACCGGATTAAATAATAGGTTACCATTTATCGAAGAAAAATTTGATATTCCCGAGGGAAAAAATGTATTGTTAGCTTCATACCAGTTCGGTGATAAATGGCGCTGTGTGTCGTTTAAAAAGAGGTAGGTAATATATTGCAAACAAATATGCACATGTAAACTTAGAAGTTAAACGATACTATAATTAATCCCCGAAAATGAGGAATCTAAAAAGCGCCATACAAGTACGATCCACGACAACAATTCCACGCGGGCGGAAAGCTAGTAAATAAATAAAATGATTTTTATTTCGGATCACAGAATCCATAGAGTGTTTGTTAGTAACATCAAAAAGAAAAACAACCTATTATCTAATGTTAGTACTAGTTTACATTATTTATAATTGGAGAGCCGACACTCTCCGATACAGTTCTTAGGATGCTGTTGGGACTATCTCTCACTCTCCGCAGGACTGACGCTGCTTTTTGCGCATAATCGCGTGAAAACCGTCGGTACGAGCAAGTGCAAACATTCCCGACGCACTGTAACAGCGAGGAAGTCCCAACAACATCCTGAAGCCATGGTTATATTGGACGTGAAGGACATCCAGTGACTTTTTAGTATAATTGATCCATAGACTACCCGTGTACAAACTCTGGCAGTACGCCTAAAAAAATATTTTGAAACTGATTCCTAATCCATTGCTATACTGGCGGACAAGGTCGACGGTCCTTTTATTAGGCTATGGGCGGACAGACATGTGCGTGCACATTTCATGTCGCCAACTGACCACTGTTTCTGTTTTACTAACATAGGATAAGTTTTTTACTAATAATATATGGGCCTTGCCTGAGATAAAAAGTTTGAATTTGAAAGAAGATGTTTCAGAAATTTATGGAGCCTGGGCCAGCACATTGTACACTTAATGCTAGGTATAGTTACGCTATAGTTAAATGTTTTTATAATTTAATATTAAGTTCCTATATTTTGGCTTAGTTTTATTGACGTGTCATGTATCTAAGGCTATCGTATCTATTATCTACCATATGACTGCGAAAAAAACAAAACATGAATTCCGAACATACGGCCCATTAAATAAACACAATCAGCTCAAATCAACACTTGGCACGAACACAACGAGAAAATAGAACTGTCAAAGTCGCCAATCAAACGTCATAAAAAGTGTCATGGCTACCCTAATAAAGGGTTATCTCACTAAAAAACGTTTCAAATAATTAATAATATATACTTGTATTTTTATTGAAATTAATTTAGTTGTATTTTTATGAAAATCTTCTATTTTTTTCCTTTTTATCTATATAGCGTACATAGTGGTGGCCCAAAATGAAACATCTCCTTTTACATTCGAAAATGTATCTGCTCTACAACGTAATACATGCGATAAATTTTGTTGAACTTTTAAAATGAAACCTATTGCTTAGGGTTTTTTTTATACAACGTGTAACAAAAAGGGTATATACATACCAAGAGCATGGCATCTTTAGATGATATCAAATGATATCGGAAGGGTTTTAACTCAAAATAAAATACTCAAAAAATTGGTACCAAATTTTCGGTTTCGTGTGTTTCTTAAAATAAAATCATAACAAACGTGGCAGCACACTACATACGTTAATAACTACTCGTTGCCCGTCACGTTACTTGCCAAAATCCGATAAATGTCTTCAATATCTCTGTGCGACTAGTATGATAGTAGCCTATCACAGGCGGTGTTTTTCCTCTTAACTTCCTAACATAAAGAGATAGGATTAAAAAACCTTTCAAATATCGTTTGATATCATGTAAAGATGCCATACCTTTCTTATGTATATACCCTTTATGTTACACGTTGTATATTATAAACTAGCGCTTGACCGCAATCCTGCCTGATGGTAAGCAGTGACGCAATTGTTGATGGTAAAGCGCACTAGTTTATTAAGAGCCTATTCACTCTAGCCTTGAAGACACTCAAATTGTAGTCCGACGGAAACACCGCCGCTGGCAAATTGTTCGAGTCCCTCGATGTACGCGGTATAAAGGAGGAGGCGAAACGCTTCGTCCGGATCGTAGTGGTGTTAACAACGTAAGGGTGGAAACCAGCCGTATGACGGGTCGTCCGCTGGTGGAACGGAGATGGGGGAATTAAATCATGCAATTCCCTCGCACACTCCCCGAAATGCATCCTATAGAACACCGAAAGGCTGGCTACTCTACGCCTGTGCTCTAGGCTTTGGAGACCAACTCGAGTTAGATCAGGGTCACCAATCAGCCTCTTTGCACGTCTCTCCACTGAATCCAAAGTGGCCAGGTGACATTTGGCAGCACCAGCCCAAATGTGGCTGCAGTACTCCACACACGAACGGACCTGTGCTTTGTATAACATTAGAAGCTGCCCAGGTGTGAAGTACTGCCGGACCTTTGCGATAACCCCAAGTTTCCTGGCAGCCACCTTGGCCTTGGACTCAATGAACCGCCCAAAGTTAAGGTTCGAGGAAATCTCAAGTTATTAGTTATTGTTAAGGGTATGTTACGCAACTACCCTGCAGATATATGAACGTACTAGGGTGTTATGATCGCACCACAGATAATGAGCTGTACTTTCTGCCTACCACCATGGGAACAAACACAGAATAAAGAAGTCATCTGTTCTGTGGAAACTGAAGACTTTTCTGTTCTAGGGACAGCCTCCGTAGCGTAGCGGTAGCGAACACCGCCGCTGCTGAATGAATATTTGCACTGGTCTGGTCGTGCCTCGGAAAGCACGTTAAGCAGTTGGTCTCGGATGCCCTACGAACATCTAATGGCAGTCGTTACGGGTTGATGGAGCCCTCAAAAGTCCAACAATTGGTCTATCTGCAATGCTTAGATATCGCCTTCGGGTTGTGGAGGTCAGGCGGCAGTCGCTTCACGGAAGATATCAAAGTTTAGCCAAATGAGCAGTTAGACTGGTAAAGCGGACCCCGGACTCCAAAGCTGAAAAAAAAAGTTTCGGATGCGACTGGGATTAACGCTGAGATGATGATGATGATGATCTGTTCTGTGGGAACAAACACTAACGTAGCGAAACGTAAAAAGTGTCGCAAACGAAAAGTAAAGTAAAGTAAATTCAAACGTTTTTTGAATCGAAAACCTATAAAATTTTTCGTTGAATTTTTTTTTTGCCAAACACATTATCAACTGCTTACATGGAGCGGATGTCCATTAGAATACTACCCACTGCAGCAGTGGTCTCTGCGTTATTTTCGGTAGTATTTATTTAGCGAGTAGTGATTCTTGATGGTCCCTATCACCAGTCGCCAGTGGCCTTCCTTGTGCGCACTCTAGGCCACGGCCCACTCGTTTTGCCAAACACAATAGACTATTTGACAGATTTATAATTTCTATCTTGAATCACTTGGTTGCGGTTAAGAAGTTCTCCAAATTTTTTTTTTTTTTCAATTTTAAATACGTATTTCGTAAGAAACATGCAAATAAATATTCCAAATTTAAATAAACCACAACCGCTGAAACGCTTTATTCAGCAAAAAGGCGTCGCGCGTTGTAAGTGACGTCACAAACGTATAAACGATTAGACTTAGAAAACAAAAAAATACCACAAATCTCTCCAAATATCCTTAAAAATCTTCTAAAAACGCTAGAACACCTGAGAACACCTAGAACGACAACAATAGTGTTTATGAGCGTGTGACGTCATCGTGACATGAGCCAATCCGGATCGTTGCACAATAAGTTTCGCGAGAAACAAAATGCCAAACATATTGTTGTGTTTTTGGATATATTAATTGTTACTATTTTCATTAAAACTCATGTAAATGACATAAAGAACCCTCATTTTATGCATTTAAAGCAAATAATTACAAAAATATTCATACTGTCAAAAAGCCTATTACTAACAATATTATCCATAGATCTTTTAATTCGTACCAAGCTGATGTGTTCCTAGAAACAGCGATAGTTTTTAAACGAAGTTAATGGATTCCTAGAAAATTACTAAAATGTATTTATTGCTTCCACGAGTGTTTCGTTTGTGTGATATCTAACCTATCAAAGATATCACAAGTACGTTGCCATTAAAAAGTCAAAGCTGATATTTCTCATAGGCTTCTAGTTCTATTACTGTATATTTTTACGATGATCGCTCATCCGTTTCCAGTTTCCATCCAGACACATCAAATTTTAACAGATATAACGCCCCATCGTGTTTGCCCTGAGGATTTTTAGATATGGCAGTAATACTTTCCCATTCAAACCCCTTCACAAAGAGGTCTTCTACTTCAAGAAGCTTCTGTTCTGAAGTCTTCTGCTTCTTGTAGCGATCAATTTTCTTACCTCTAGGCTCTAGTCTCTCGGAGTTTCTCTGAAGGCTTAAATGAAAATATCCAGAATTCAACCGACATAGCACAGTACGCAATCAGGAGTGACAATGTGCTGGCCATGTTTGAGGAAGAGGCCGGCGGAGTGGAGTCTTGAAGAGAAAAACATGTATCAGCAAGAGTGATGTGGAGTGCCTCTACTAGGACTGACGAGCTTAAAAAGTGGCTGGATTGGGATGGCGGAGTTGTGCCGCAAACTGAGATATGCCTTTGTTGAAAGCTGAGTTGCTTGGTCTTTCTCGATTTTTTTCTCAGAATCTTTATTCTCCTGCCCTTGTTCCAATGTATTTCGATTCATCATTAGCCTATATCAGTCCACTACTGAACATAGGCACTAGACCTCTCCTATTTCCTTCAGCTCCATTTTCGATAAATAATATTTATAAGCCGTAGAACTGGCCGTTGAAGTCTTCTAGAGTGGACACCTCGGATCGGTAAACGTAAGGTAGGACGCTAAACATAAGTGTAAGGCTAAACTTAAGTGGCAGTGGGCAGGGCACATTGTTCGTAGAACCGATGGCCGATGGGGCAGTAAGTTCCTGGAGTGGCGGCCACGTACTGGAATTCGCAGCGTAGGGAGGCCCCCAACAAGGTGGACCGATGACCTGGTGAAGGTCGCGGGAAGCCGATGGATCACGGACAGCACAAGACCGGTCATCGTGGGAAGCCTTGGGGAAGGGCTTTGTCCAGCAGTGGACATCTATAGGCTGAAGAAGAAGAAGAAAAAGAAGGTGAGACGCCCTCAGGCTAGATGGAGCGACGATCTTCGCAGGATGGCTGGTAGTAACTGGATAGAGTTACCGAGAACCTAGTTAAATGTTGTGAAATTGGAGAGGCCTATGTCCAGCAGTGGACTACTACAGGCTGATGGTAATGATAATACATACTAATATTATAAATGCGAAAATATGTCTGTCTGTCTGTCTGTCCGGCTTTCACGCCAAAACTACTGAACCGATTGTAATGAAATTTGGTACACAGATAGTCTAGAGCCTGAGAAAGGACATAGGCTATAAAAATCCCGATATGACCAATAGGAGCAGAGCAGAAACAAAAAATGTTGCGGAAACGGGAGCAAACGCGAACGTATTACATATTGCTCCCAATATTTTAACAGACGCTTATTTTATATCAACTGAGCTCATTCGGATAGAAGCTTACGCGGGTGAAATCGCAAGGCATAGCTAGTGATGAATATTTTTTATTGGTACTCGATTTTCAATTTATTTTTCACCAGCTGCGCCGCGCGGTTTCTCCCGCGTGGGTTTCGATATGTTTTTTTTTATTTGCTCCGCTCCTATTGGTCGCAGCATGATGTTATATAGTCTAAAACCTTCCTGGATGAATGGGCTGTCCAACGTAAAAATAATTTTTCAAATCGGAAAAGTAGTTCCTGAGATTAGCGCGTTTGAATAAACAAAAAAACTCTTCAGCTTTTTAGATTAGTATGGAGTATAAATTCTATTTAGATTCAATGCAACCTATTTTTTCTTTCATACTTTTTTATCTCTTTTTTTTTTATGGGATAAGTCGTCATCCCCTCAGTCACCCTAATAGATATTTTTTCGCAGTATTTTTCCGTAATTTCATATGTACATATGTAGATACATGTGGTGATGTTTTAATCTGAATATATTGAGTTCAATTTCATTTTTATTTGCTTTTTATTACCATATCCAAACACTGCAGAGAAATTCACGAAATTTTGAGCGTATGCATCGCAATGAAATGCTTTAGAACTTACATCTAGTTACATCATTATATCATAACTGCAGTTATCAAATCCACCACCAGACAAAGTCTTGCCGCCAAGCGATTCGTCGTGTTCCGGCATGATGTTTGGTGAAGCCGTACGTAGGATGGGCCTGAGCAGTTGTGTTGCGATGTGTGCTAGGTACGATGCGCCATATACTGTTGTGTGGGAAATTTGGCCATGGAGGGTCTCCATATCAATTTCCCTCTGGCTCAGCATCGTTGGTCGTGTTGTTGGGTTTAACAATGCATCACCTCGCTCAACATTTATTGAGTGAATAGACTCCTAAGAAACTAGCTCGCTTTACCATCAATGATTGCATCACTGCTTACCATCAGGCGGGATTGTGGTCAAGCAATAGTTTATAATTTAAAAAAAAAAGTGAACGTGTCGTATGAAAGCCAATTGCATCATAAACTCTGGAACAAGAATATTAACCCATCTAATGCGCGGTCAAATTAATTTAACGATCTCATTCCCTACCTTTTTGTAACAGGGTTGAAAGTATTCAATTATGTTATCCCATTTTCTTTTGAAGTTGTTTTTTCTGATATTAATTTCATCTCTTTGTTGGGAATCTTGCTGCTTATTGTGTGTGAAAAATTGTATAACGGGCTCAGAAATAATAACAATGGAAAACTCGCACGCACGGGGTTCCACTTTAATAGTTTTCCTTATTTCATTTGTCATGATAAAGGTTATTAATAACATCACAACGGTTTGTGAAATGATTTGAATTGGTTACTCATAACATGGAAATTACCTCGGCTACATGAGGTCGTAGTTCAAAAAACGCAAGTGTGTGTTAATAATTTCTAAAAACATTGAAGGAAAACGTGAGGAAACTAGACCCTAGAACTAAAAATTCGAAGACACATGTCTTTTACTGCACAACAAGCTTTATCTGTAAAGCATCAAGGCTCAAGGTTGATTGTGAATATTTGCCATTTTCGTATAGCTTGACTTGCTGTCAAAAGCCACTCTGGGCCGGAGTAATTATACAATATGTAAAGAAAACCCTGTCCGGTCCGTGAAGGTATTGTTAGGTATCGATAACTGATTCTACTAATGCCCACAAAGACAGGCTAAACTTAAAAAAAATCCCGCTAAAAAATAAATATTATTTCGCAAAAAGAGGTAACTTAATACATGTGCGGTAAACAACCCCTTCCGCGGGCGGCGGGGGGCAGGGCACGCGGCACCTGTGACGTGGTCGCGTCGCTATTCGCTTATAATAATACCGGTGTTGTCACTTTTTTTAAAAGTACCAAATTTCTGGGAAATTGGAATTAATTCCCGGGAACAAAGGATTATTTCAAAATTCATTAGTATTGTTATATGCTGATTATGTAAAATTTTATATTATATTTGTTCAAGTGTTTACCTAACCTTTATTATCCTTATGGGTCGGACAGGGTTTTCTTTACATATTGTATACCATATCCTCTCACAGGTGGTGGCTTTGTCCCATCAGTGGGAATATGATAGGCTGATTATAATTTGACATGCATAAAACACAGACATTAGAAATTGTAATAAGAAAGAAAAAGGATATGTTTATTTGTCGAATTATAATAATATACAAATGGCCAAATCACATTGTACTGGGATCAATCCACTTTCACTGGACTGTTGTTGCTTAAAATCCTGATTTAGAGATGTTGGATCGATCAGAGCGGTGTGCAATGATTGTTGACATAACCATCCCACATGATGAGAACCTCGTGAAAGCCGAGAAAGATAAACAAATCAAGTATCTTGACTTGGCTCACGAGGTTGTCGACATGTGGGATGTGTATTCAGAAATTATTGTACCGATAGTCGTGACAGTCAATGCCTTAATAGCCAAGAACCTCTATCAACACCTCAGTAGACTCTCGTTAGGTAGCTGGATCAAGAGCTTGATTCAGAAAGCGGTACTTCTGGGCACGGCTCGCATTATCAGAAGGATTATTATTTTTATATTGTAATATGTTAATATTTAAAAATGTAATTAATCCATACTAATATTATAAATGCGAAAGTATCTCTGTCTGTCTGTCTGTCCGGCTTTCACGCCAAAACTACTGAACAGATTGTAATGAAAATTGGTACACAGATTGTCTAGAGTCTGAGAAAAGTCATAGGCTATAAAACGTCCCGCTATGGCCAATAGGAGCAGAGCAGGAACAAAAAATGTTGCGGAAACGGGAGCAAACGCGGACGTACTACATTTGGCTCTCATTATTTTAGCAGGCGCTTATTTTATATCGACTGAGCTTCTTCGGCTAGAAGCTTACGCGGGTGAAACCGCGGGGCACAGCTAGTATGTTTATAAAATAAAATAAAGTAGATATACAATTTTCTTCTGTCAACGTCTCGGACCGACGACTTTCGGATCAGGTGTGGGTCATCCAACACAACCAGAAGTTACTAGTACGATATCGCACTTGATAGGCTGCGCAACCAAATCGCCCCGACTCTGACACAAACCGCTTCAACTATCACTGCTACCAAACACCTACCACTACTACTACTACTACACTACTACTACTAGCTAAGCGTCAACTATTAATGCTATCCCGCCGCGGTCCAGTCGTGTTGAAGAAGAGGATGATAGGATTGACACAGTAAGTGGCCAGTACAACGATCGACTGAGACGCGAACTGGAGGATGTGCTCCATGACTATAGTTTTTTTTTTTAATAGTTTTAAACTAGTGCTTGACTGCAATCCCGCCTGATGGTAAGCAGTGATGCAATCGTTGATGGTAAAGCACACTAGCTTATTAAGCCTATTCACTCAAAAAAACTGAGTGAATAGGAAGGAAGACGGCAGTTGAGCGAGGTGATGCAATGTTTAACCCAACAACACGACCAACGATGCTGCGCCAGAGGATGATCTGGAGAGCCTTCACGACCAAACTCCCGACACAACAACATTAGGCACATCGTACCCGGCACACATCGCAACACAAATGCTCAGACCCGTTCTCCGTACGGCTTCACCAGACATCATGCCGGAACACGACGAATCGCTTGGCGGCAAGACTTTGTCTGGTGGGTGGTAACTTATGCCGGCGGCTGATGTTGTTGCCTACCACCGAGATCCACTCTAACCGACCTTAGACTCCAATTAGCACGGCTACATATTCACAGGAAAAATAAGGCGATGGTGGGTGTTTTGAATTTGCAGCTTAAGAATATCTTAGACAGCTGCGAGGACCTTATTAATAAATACATTGAGCCCTGACGACTGATCAACTCGGATCCTGTTCCCGATACCGGTGGGGTACTATTTTTTTATGTTTTTTTATACCTACTTTTTAGATTCTAATATTAAAAAACTCTTATAACGTATGTTTTTTCTTTTATAATTATAAACTAGTGCTTGGCTGCGATCCCGCCTGACGGTAAGCAGTGACGCAATCGTTGATGGAATAGCGCGCTAGTTTAATTAAAGCCTTCTCACTCAAAAAACTGAGTGAAGGAAGGAAGACGGCAGTTGAGAGAGGTGATGTAACGTTAAACCCAACAACACGACAAACGATGCTGCGCCAGAGGGAGATTCATCTTGAGACCCTCCATGACCAAACTCCCGACACAACAACATTTGACGCATAGCACCCGGCAGTCCGGCACACATCGCAACACAACTGCTCAGACCCGTCCTCCGTACGGCTTCTGTAAATTTATAGTGAAATAAAGGAGATAAATATTATATTTTAGGTAAAATTTCAAGATCCATGTATCGTTAGTAGCAGTCTTAACCTAATATTAGCACAAATCACACCCTATGTATATTGCGTGCACCGAAAAGGGCACGGTGAAAATACCAAGGGCACGGCTCCTTTGGATGACATCAGACGATATTGGAAGGGTTTGAACTTAAAATACTCTAAGGATTAATAAAAAAAAAAAAACAATTTTAAGTCTGATCCGTGAAGGTATTGTTAGGTATCGATAACTGATTCTACTAATGCCTACAAAGAAGGGCTAAACTTAAAAAAAACCCCTATGAAATTATATATTATTTCGCAAATGGAGGTAACTTAATACATGTGCGGTAGGCAATATATGCGCACGAAAAGGCGGGTGGAGCACACGGCACGCGTTCGTATCGCTCAAAATAATACTGCCAAAAACGGTGTCGTCACTTTTTTTAAATTACCTAATTTTGAGGAAGTTGGAGTTATTCGCGGAAAAAAGATTATTTCAAAATTCATTAGTATTGTTACTATGATGATTAAGTAAAGATTCAAATTTTATTTGGTCACTAGCTCTCCGCCGGCGGATTCGCTCGCGTGGAGTTCGGTTATATCGCGCTTTTTAGATTTCCCTCCGGAATATCATTTGTTTTGTGATAAAAAAAAGGTACCCTATAATTTAATCCGGACTTCTAACTTTACGTCTGAAAAATTTCAAAGCAACCGGTTTAGTAGTTACGGCGTGAAAGCGGAACAAACAAAAAAAACTCACTTTCCCATTTATACTATTAGTAAGGATGTGATTACCTAACCTTTATTATCCATAGACACGATCATCATCATCCCAGCGCCAATCCCAGTCGCATCCGAAGCCTTTTCAGCTTTGGAGTCTGGGGTCCGCTTTACCAGTCCAACTGCTGATATGGCTAAACTTCGACATTTTACGTGAAGCGACTGCCGTCTAACCTCCACAACCCGAAGGCGACATCGAAGCATTGCAGTTAGACCAATTGTTGGACTTTTGAGGGCTCCAACAACCCGTAACGACTGCCACTAGATGTTCGTATGGGAACCGGAACCAACGGCTTAACGTGCTTTCCGAGGCACGACCAGACCAGTGCAAATATTCATATTCATGCATACAAATACTTGCACTGTGCGGGGATCGAACCCGCGCCACCTTGCGCAGCAGCCGCGTCCGCTACCGCTACGCCACGGAGGCTGTCAAGTCCTTTCGTTACACGATGTCTACAAAAATTAAAACGACTGGTACCTAGATGTGTAGGATTTAATCTGGGGCTGTTACACCCATCACTGAAATACATGCATATAAAAATATAATTAATTCTAATAGTAATGAAAAATAAAAACATCAATGTATAATCAGGAGCACAAAGCAGCAATATCTGTAATTTTCACAAGGATTTGTTTTTTTTTTTTTTCAAAATTTGTGCTTCACCTCTATTGCGCTTGATGGTAAGCAGTGATACAATCGTTGATGGTGAAGCGCGCCAGTTCATTAATAGCCTTATATTCTTTCTACCCTTGAAGACACTTATATTATTGTAGTCTAATGGAAAGACCACCGCCAGCAAATTGTCCCAGTCCTTCCATGTACGCGGTATAAAAACGAAGCGTAGGTAATGCTTTGTCCGGAACGCAGTAGTATCAATAACGTAAGAGTAAAAACTCGCCGTACAACGTGTCGTCCGATGGTGGAACGAAATTGACGGAATGAAATCGTTTAATTGTTGACCTTAAGCTGTCAAATAACGCTCTGTTATTGGAGAGCTGTTCTGAAATCTTCATATTTATATTTATGTATTTCTGTAATTAAAATCGTGTATAGACGACCGCAGGTCAAGCTACCCGGAACTATCAAATATTCCCAATCAACCTTGAGCCTTATTGCATAAGAAATAAACTTGAAAATCTACTAAAGGTACCTGGCAGATTGCTGTAGCTTGATGCGCTGTCGTCTGATATTCAAGAGTATTCTATTATATTTTATTGTGTAACCGTTCGCCATTTCTTTTATGAAATAAATTCTTTACGATCTCGTTAACATCCTGTGGTTAGGAAACCCTAAAAGTAACTATCTTTATTCATACCAAGGCTGCCGCTAACTTCACTAACAGAATAATGTTTTCACAACGACATAAGTTATTATTTTCTTATACCTCGTTCCAAAGAAATAAAAACACCGCTCAGATAGGAAAGTTAAACATAAAAACAGTTTTATCTCACGCAACATTTTTTCGCCATTTCAAACTACACAGTAAAAAGCTTACCGTTAACTTATATCAGTAAATCCAATTTGTTACCACGATGAAAAGGTAACCAGCTACATTTTTTTTTTGCTAAACAAAAAAATACTTTTAGTAAAAATATCCGTCTTTATCAGTCGAAATTTCGCAGTTCACTAGACCAGAAATCATTTAGAAATAGTCCCGAGATTGGTCTCGGAAACTTGTTTTTAGACGAAAATGAAGATAGATAGATTTTATTGTAGCAGTTGAGATGGGTAATGTAGTATTTGTATGTTTATCGGATACGTTGTCGAACAAAAAATAGGAGAGAACGTCGTAATTATTAAAAACATTCACAATTAGAAAGAAATTCCCATTCCATTCAAAACGTTCAAAATCAGGTCGCAGTATCATCTCCGTCGGCGACAAGTAAATGTCAAAAAGGTTTCAATTTTTTATTTTACTACCTATAAACTAGTGCTTGACCACAATCCCGCCTGATGGTAAGCAGTGATGCAATCGTTGATGGTAAAGCGCATTAGTTTATTAAGCCTATTCACATAAAAAACTTAGGAATAGGAAGGATGACGGCAGTTGAGCGAGGTGATGCTATGTTAAACCCAAGACCAACACAACCAAACGATGCTGCGCTAGAGGGAGATTGATCTGGAAACTCTCCACGACCAAACTCCCGACACAATAAAATTTGGCGCATCGTACCCGCCACACATCGCAACACAACTGCTCAGACTCGTACAGGCTTCACCAGACATCATGCCGGAATACGACGAATCGCTTGGCGGCAAGACTTTGTCTGGTGGGTGGTAACTTCTGCCAGCAGCCGATGTTATGGCCTACCACCGAGATAAAAAAGCGCCTATTCACAAAAAAAAAAAAACTGAGTGAATAGGAAGACGACAGTTGGCCGATGTGATGCAATGTTAAACCCAACAACACGACCGACGATGCTGCGCCAGAGGGAGATGGATCTGGACCATCCACGACAAAACTCGACAAAACAACATTTGACACATCGTACCCGGCACATATCGCAAAACAACCTGCTCAAACCCCTTTCTCCGTACGGCTTCACCAGACATCATGCCGGAACACGACAAATCGCTTGGCAGCAAGACTTTGTCTGGTGGGTGGTAACTTCTGCCGGCGGCCGATGTTCACGTCCGATGATGATGTCCACGGCTATAATCTATACTAATATATAAAGCTGAAGAGTTTGTTTAAACGCGCTAATCTCAGGAACTACTGGTCCGATTTGAAAAATTCTTTTTGCGTTGGATAACCCATTAATCCAGGAAGGCTTTATTTAGGCATCACGCTGTGGCAAATAGGAGCGGAGCATAACTAACGCCACTCGCTGGCGGCCGCTAGTCATAGGTAGTTTTGACATATTGAAACTGTAAATCACATTTTTAAATTTATGAGAATTTTCGCACTGGTCCCATCTGTCAAAAATACCTTTTTATTTCCCTACATTTTGGCCTGTATGTTTTTGGCCTGTATGTTTTTGGCCTGTATGTTTTTGGCCTGTATGTTTTTGGCCTATATATTTTTGGCCTGTATGTTTTTGGCCTGCATGTTTTTGGCCTGTATGTTTTTGGCCTGTATGTTTTTGGCCTATATATTTTTGGCCTGTATGTTTTTGGCCTGTATGTTTTTGGCCTGTATGTTTTTGGCCTATATATTTTTGGTATTGATTGTTACTGAAATGAGAAGTAATTAGATTTTGAATTACAGGAGTTGGTCTTCTGTTCCTTGAGTAGGTACAACTTACTGCTTCAAGAAAAGTCTTTGATTGATCATGCTTTTGTCGATGTAGATGTGTTTGAGGAAGCCTGTCCAGCAGTGGACATCTTTCAGCTGAAATTATGATGATGTTACGTCTTCTTTCACGAACTCCCACACACTACCGGAATCAACAAACTAATTTTGAAACCAATATCGCCAGTAAATAATGTGTTTTAGAACCAATTTGAAAAGATGTACTATCAATAGCAACAAGCCTTTTGAAGTATGGAATTGGATACGGAAAGGGGTCCACAGGAAATTTTATTCAAAGTAATTTCCTTGGATGATGGGATCAGTAGTAAGTACTTGTAATAGTGATGAACGGCGACCGATTTTGGTATCGTCTATAATCGTTGTTTGAATTGGTTTCGGCTTACGATACCAGTTTTTTAAGGCCAAATTATGTTCAAAAATTATTGAAAATGTAAGCCAGCACTAAGTCGAAAGTTCTATACTACAGAAAAGATTTGTCGAGTAGCCAGCCTTTCGGTGTTCTATAGGATGCATTTCGGGGAGTGTGCAAGGGAATTGCATGATTTAATTCCCCCATCTCCGTTCCACCAGCGGACGACCCGTCGTACGGCTGGTTTCCACCCTTACGTTGTTAACACCACTACGATCCGGACGAAGCGTTTCTCCTCCTCCTTTATACCGCGTACATCGAGGGACTGGAACAATTTGCCAGCGGCGGTGTTTCCGTCGGACTACAATTTGAGTGTCTTCAAGGCTAGAGTGAATAGGCTCTTAATAAACTAGTGCGCTGTACCATCAACGATTGCGTCACTGCTTACCATCAGGCGGGATTGCGGTCAAGCGTTGGTTTTAATATATATATATATATATATATATATATATATATATATATATATATATATATATATATATATATATATATATATATATTATAAATGTATATATAAAAAAATACATTATTGATAACATGCTGTAGTTACAAATTTTTGGGAGAAAGACTGTTTTCCTGACTAGATAATTGATTAATCTGTAAGGCTGAAATTGCTAGGCAGTTTTGATGGATATGGTATCCCCATTTGATCATCACACAGTCTTGTTCTTTGCATACTTTCGCAGCGGAAAAACACAGTATCAAAAACGTTCATGTTGGTGATTAAACTGGTGTATTCGAAACCTGTAATGTGGTTATATTTAGTCTGCCTGTGTGGTTATTATCATAATATGTATAAATTATCCATTTACTACATATTATGTAGTGAATGGATAATTTCTGTGATCAATTCAATCAATTTTTAACAGTCTTCAAAAAAAAGGAAGTTATAAATTCGACCCGTATGTATGTAAGCCAAATTTCATGTATGATTATATTGTGCGCGCCTATTTCCGGAACTACAAGTCCGAATTAATAATAATAATAATCTTTATTTATATAGAAGACAGATTGTAGTACATTTTACAATTTTTTTACATAGTGGGTAGTTTTACATTTCTGACAATCAAGTGGGTGACGTACTGTAATTAAGTAATTCTTTTTCTGTTGTTCAAATTAGGGAATACTATAAGTTTCATCAAAATCGATTCAGTAGTTTTTGAGATAGCGATGTTTTTCGTATTGAAGATGGCTTATGGCTGCCACTATTGTTATGAGGTGAAATGAAACAAGTAATTTTCGAATTTCGACTAAGACACAGAAAAGCATTGAATAATAAAAAACTAAAAAAAAACATGGTTTTAAAAAATAACAAACTAAAAAGTTAAAAATAATTTAAAAAAAAAAGCGTGGCTTTGTGCTATATTTTTTTTATATTAAGCGCCTCACGCTTTTTTAAAATTATTTTTAACTTTTTAGTTTGATATTTTTTAAAAGTATGTTTTTTTTAGTTTTTTAAACTAGGTACATTTATATCGAACTTTTCATTTAGTTCGATACTCTTAAAAAAAAAATGAACGTACGAACGTATTGAAAACGGTGGGACATTTTACAGTAATGAGCCGCTCACTCGTAGTCCAAAGAGTTAGAGACGCACAAACAACAAACAAGGAAGCAAGCAAGCAAGCAAACAAGCAAGCAATCATACAAGTGAAGCTAATAAAAAGCATGTAAAAACTTTTTACATAAAAATAGAAAGCGACCGAAAAAAACACTTAAAAGGAAAAAATAATTTTACTTTTGTCATGGCCCTAGAAGTCGGTGGCGAGCTAAACAACAGAAACCTCGAGACACCGACTTCTAGAGCCATGACAAAAGTAAAATTATTTTTTCCTCAAGTGTTTTCTTGACGTCGGTTTTTTTTTTTTTTTTTTGTGCAAAGTTTTTTATCTGTGCTATCATGATGCATACAGAAATTTATATAGGTAACCAATTCAAGCACAAGTTTCGAATCGAAATCGATTCGCTTGACCTTTTGAACCCTTTTCTTGTATCAGTTACAAATAATATAAATCAGTCCGAATTGTATGTATTCACTCACAAAGCGGATAACGAAGGCTGTAACATAATCGCAATATAAAAGAAAATAAAACAACAAAACGCAGAGATTGCAGCCATTATAATAATTTTTACATGCTTTTTATTAGCTTCACTTGTATATTTGCTTGCTTGCTTGTTTGCTTGTTTGTTTGTTTGTCCGTCTCTAACTCTTTGGACTATGAGTGAGCTGCTCATTTCTGTAAAATGTCCCACCGTTTTCAATACGTTCGTTCGTTCGTTTTGTTTAAAGACTATCTAACTAAAAAGTAGAAAATAAATATAGTTTAAAAAACTAAAAAAACATGCTTTTAAAAAATATCAAACTAAAAAGTTAAAAATATTTTTTTAAAAAGCGTGAGGCGCTTAATATAGAAAAATTATGGCACAAAGCGCCTGTTTTTTAGTTTTTTAAACTATATTTAACTGTAAGAAGAGAGGTTTTAACCAAGTTTACACAATATTATGTAGTTTTGTTAGACCATAACTCGGAAAATAGAAGTAGGTAAAGCAAACATTGAAATATGTATTCGTAGTTGTTTTACTCATTAGCCTCATCTAGTTAGCTAGCTGTTGAACTCACTTAGTCTATGTATCTGGTTTTATTTTATTTGCTCTTGTATAATGTTTATTAATCAGATGTGTATATTTATTTAAATTAGCTTACACACTTTATGTATAAATATTTATTGTTTAATCTACGTAAATAGTACACTGCCAACATTATACAGTATGTTAAATAACAGAGGGCGTTCCCTTAAACTCGTTAATATATATCATTAATAGATTAAAATAAAAATATCAGCATAGAAAAATAAGCATAAATAAATCCGAATAAAAAAAAATTCTAATTGGAAATAAATTTGAAACTTCCTGTTTTAAATCAAAATAGTAGTCGTCATGTATAAATAAATTGCGACGTAGCCGTCTTTCATGTTCGCGTGTACAGTGTGTTTCTTTTACATGTCAATTTAAAATTTTTATTGAATATTTTCTTATTGGAAAAAAATTTAAAACATTTTGTTTTCGAATGGAAATATTTTTTTTAGCATGTATGTATGCTATACTATTTCGGGTTAACGGGAACGCCCTCTGTTAGTTAACATACTGTATGTCTCTCCTTCTCCTTGGTATTTCATCCAAAGGTTATCTGTAAGAGATCGCTCTTAGCGATAAGACCACCCATTGTTTCATCCTTTCTAATATCTTAGTATTTATATTCTGTAATATATATGGTGTACATAATAAAGTGTATTCTATTCTTTTACAATATTCTAAAAATATTTGCATAAGTACTTACTGCTTATTCACTTTGGGCTAGGGCATCCAAACTCGGATACTTATCAACTCTGGAGCTAGTTACGATGTTGAGCAAACAAAACCGGAACTCCGGAGTTGGCTCCGGGGTCGACAGTTTTTTTAGAGATGAATAAAAATGATCTTAACCTGATCTTTGACAGCCTCCGTGGCGTTGCGCAAGGAGGCGCGGGTTCGATCCCCGCACAGTGCAAGTATTTGTATGCATGAATATGAATATTTGCACTGGTCTGGTCGTGCCTCGGAAAGCACGTTAAGCCGTTGGTGCCGGTTGCCATACGAACATCTAGTGGCAGTCGTTACGGGTTGTTGGAGCCCACAAAAGTCTAACATTGGTCTAACTGCAATGCTTCGACGTCGCCTTCGGGTTGTGGAGGTCAGACGGCAGTCGCTTCACGGAAAATGTCGAAGTTTAGCCATATCAGCAGTTGGACTGGTAAAAAGCAGACCCCAGACTCCAAAGCTAAAAATGCTTCGGATGCGACTGGGATTAACGCTGGGATGATGATGAATAAAAATGATCTTAACTTTAATCAATAGAACTTTTATTTGTTAAGAAATCAGTACTGTCTGACAGACATAAGTTATAATAGACAACTAATACTCATTATAAAATACGAGTGTTCCGCCTGAGGCTTCGCCCGCATGGAATTTGGTTATATCATATTTTCGGGGATTAATTATCGTTTGCTTATAATATATTATTTTAAACGACACACAGCGCCATCTATCACCGAGCTGGTATAAATTATAAAAAAAAAACACGACTCCGTGTCGACACGGAGTCTTATTTATAGCTACCTTTTAACATATTATATTCTTTTTTTATGTAAAATAAAAACTAACAATCCATTGTTAGTTTTTAAGACTTCTTTAAATATATATTTTTTTGTAAGTAACAATACTCGTTTTTTTTTTCTTTTTTTATTGGGACAAAACCCGCCACACATTTCCCACCCACTGAAACTCCTGAAAGCCAGAATCAACAGTGGAGACCACCAGAAAAACGCCGAGCAATGAAGCTAGACGATTCCCGGAGAAATAACAATACTATAAACATACTAGGACGAAGCACAAGAACTGCCGAAAGTTTTTCTAATTTAGCCGAAACTAATATTTCCGGTATCGGCCGATACCAATACCATTAAACATTATGATCATTCAGCGTCATCCCTATATTAAAAGCACAAAAATCCTTTGAACTAAAATGGTGGTCGTATGTAAATACAGAGCTTCCTGTAGGTATCCACCGCTCCGATTGCAAAACCGAAATTGGTTTTAAAGGAAAAACCCCTTTGTGTGCAATAAAACTAGGTTTCAATTTGTGTGAAGCCTTTTTTACGATTTGATGATTTGAGATTTATTTTTTTAAGTGGTTTTGTGGAGGATGAGTGGTTAGATAGAAAATATTGTCGGGATTTTTTCCTTTTTGCTCGGCTCCTAAGAGATATAGCGCGATGTTAGTCTATTATACCCTTTCTTATGAATAGGATAGTTGACTAAAAAAAATATTAGTCCGTCAGTCAGATTTCGAAAAAAAACTAGAACGTATTTTTTCTTTTCTCATATAAACAAAAAATGAAGACGGTACAGTGCGTTGAAAACTCGTGTGACGTCAGTCCTTGCTACACTTTTTAGCAACGAGTGACGTCAGCAGCTCCCACTCCTGATGTTTGATGCCTTTTATATTTGTCAATTTTTATTGATTTGATAAAACAAAATATACGTATCTAATATTTTTCTATAATCTGAATGACGGACTAAATAGAATATTTTTTTTTTACCCAGGAAACAACTCTATTAGGCTATGAAATGCAAAACGATATTTTTATTTTCGATCGGTATTTCCCGATATTAGCCAGTGCAAATCAACAAAACTTCCAGTTATACAATTACTTTAGATACATATAGAAGAAAATGTATGATTTATTCTGGTTTTAGATTATGATATCCATATCATATATACTGCTGGAGCAGTGGTGGCCTTGTGGTATCGACCGCGACTTACATGTTGTAACTAGGGTTGTAACGGAGCTTCGCCTCCGCTTCCGTTACTGCGGAAGTTCCGCAAGAAATCGTATCTTCGCTTCCGCCTCCGCCTCCGCACAATTTTTAGCGGAGTTATAACGGAGCTTTATTTACGTATTTATGCAATAAATAAATAGTCCGGCCGCGTTTGAGCGCGAAATGGTCAAGAATCAACTAGTGCGAGGCGGGAATGCGGCAAGCACAATTTGTTTCTCCTTAATTTTCATTACAAGAAAGTATTTTTTTTTACCAAGTATACTACTATTAATGCACGTATTTAAAATAAAAATTTTGTTTTAATTAACCATAAATTTCAATTTTATCTATATGTACTTTCACCTCCGCCTCCGCCTCCGTTAACCTCCGCATCCGCGGAGGTGAGACTCGTCGCCTCCGCATCCGCCTCCGCCTCCGCTAACAAGCCTCCGTTACAACCCTAGTTGTAACCCCGTCAGGCGCTTTACTTACTATACTAGCAGCCACCAGCGACTTCCTTCGCGTGGTTTAGTTATGCTCCGCTCCTATTAGTCGCAGCGTGATGTTATATAGCCTGAAGCCTTTCTGGATTAATAGGCTGTCCAACGCAAAAATAATTTTTAAATCGGACCAGTAGTTCCGGAGATTAGCGCGTTCAAACAAACAAACTCATCAGCTTTACGCGGGCGGAAAGCTAGTAACGCTATATGTTATTGGTTTGGTTTCCGCACTCAGTCCCTCCAGCGGACCATTAAGCGTGTCGTAACGCTATAAATTTGAATTGAATTAAAATACTCATTCTAACTGTACCTTTCATTGTTTACATAGCCACGAATAATTGCGTGCATAGCAAAATTTCAGTATTTCTTACCCAAAAGGTTACAAACAGGGCTCTTTTTACTCCACCGTCCGTCTGCCTGTCTGTCAGTCACCAGGCTGTATGTACCTTTTTTTTATAAGTTATAAACTAGCGCTTGACCGCAATCCCGCCTGATGGTAAGCAGATCTCACGAATCGTGATAGACTTGTGAAATTTTTACGGATGATGATTTCGGATGCCGCTATAACAGGAAATACCTACTAAAAAACTGAATATTTTTATACGTTTATCGAGTCTCGGTGGTAGACCTCAATATCGGCTGCCGACAGAAGTTACTACCCACCAGACAGTCTTGCCGCCAAGCGATTCGTCGTGTTCCGGCATGATGTCTGGTGAAGCCGTATAGAGGACGGGTCTGAACAGTTGTGTTGCGATTGTGTGCCGGATACGATGAGCCAAATGTTTTTGAGTCGGGAGTTTGGTCGTGGAGGGTCTCCAGATCAATCTCCTTCTGGCGCAACATCGTTGGTCGTGCTGTTGGGTTTAATATCGCATCACCTCGTTCAATTGCCGTTTTCCTTCCTATTCACCCTATTTTTTTTATTGTGAATAGGTGTTTTTATAAACTCGCGCGCTTTACCATCAACGATTGCATCACTGCTTACCACCAGGCAGGATCGCAATAAGCACTAGCTTATAGCGATTTAAAAAAAAGTCGAGAATAGAGGGCACAGAGCATAACCGAAAACCAAGTACCAGGCTATCATAGTTTGCTCAGATCTACTTATAAACAAGAAAGATCGAACAGAAATGCTCCATCAGCAGACAGTACCAGACTCAACAACAAATCCGCTAAGAGGGGTGAAATTTATGCAAACTCGCCATACAGCGACGCGAAGATAATATTCGTGTGTCCGGACGGACGGACGGGCGGACAGAGCCTCATTTACATAATACCGCCTTTCCAAACGTTGGTAAAAGATACCTACGAGCTAGCACTCGGCGGCTCATTAGCGGGTTTCAAGTGTTCCAGCTTAATTCTGAGTATATTTTCAGGTTTGTTGCTTAGTGGTAATCTTAAAATTACGGTAAATATTAGTGGAAGTATGGTGAAAGTAGAATATTAGCTTGTTTCACTTGTAAATATTGTTTTAAACATCAGAATCTTACCACAAAATCTTAAATATTATCCAATGTGTGTCTTGAGTCAGTGTTACATCAATTTTCATATTTTTTTTTTTAATACTTATAAACTAGTGCTTGACTGCAATCCCGCCTGATGGTAAGCAGTGATGCAAACGTTGATGGTAAAGCGCACTAGCTTATTAAGCCTATTCACTCAAAAAAAACTGAGTGAATAGGAAGGAAGACGGTAGTTGAGCGAGGTGATGCAATGTTTAACCCAAAAACACGACTAACGATGCTGCGCCAGAGGATGATCTGGAGACCCTCCACTACCAAACTCCCGACACAACAACATTAGGCACATCGTACCCGGCACACATCGCAACACAACTGCTCAGACCCGTCCACCGTACGGCTTCACCAGACATCATGCCGGAACACGACGAATCGCTTGGCGGCAAGACTTTGTCTGGTGGGTGGTAACTTCGCCGGCAGCCGATGTTATGTCTATAAATACATATACATGTGTTTAGAAGGTATTTGGCCTAAACAACTAATAAACGCTGTTTTATGCTAGTGAGTTCAGGGTTTTGTATATACAGGGGGTTGCGGAAGCAGTGTTCGTTCTCACAACCCCCGGTGTAGGTGTAAGATGGAACACTAGCATCGGGCACTAGTCTGGCATTTTTGCTGAACTGGGCCTTTTGGCGTAGCTGGGAGGCTTCCCAGGGAGGATTCCTGCTAGTTTTCTAAATTATTATTTTTTATCACAATTTACTTTATTTTAGTACTAGCTTTCCGCCCGCGACTTCGCCCGCGTGGAGTTCGGTTATATCGCGCTTTTTAGATTTCCCTCGGGAATATCAACTTTTTCCGGGATAAAAGGTAGCCTATGTTCTTTCTCAGGGTCTAAAGATTGTCTGTGCCAAATTTCATCAAAATCGGTTGAGAGGTTTAAGCGGGAAAGCGTAACAGACAGACAGACAGACAGACAGAGTTACTTCCGCATTTATAATATTAGTATGGATTACTATTTTTTTCCTTTTTAATGTTTGTCTTTATCTGATGTATTGTGTGTCTTTTAGTCTGTGCTTAATAAATGTATTTTCTTTCTTTCTTTCACCGGGTTGGTTTTTAGCCAGTAAGAGTCTGACAGACCCCGTCGCCCGCTCGAAGGCGGCGGACATCAATGAGGATTTTCCACCTCGGAAAAAATGGGTTTATACAACGTGTAACATAAAGGGTATTGTGTGAGCATTAACTATCCTAATAATTTATCCATGCATTTCCATTATCCATCCTTGTTGCGTCAACGACGATAAAAATAAACTTGGCTGTATGGCGTGCTATGCCTTCGCCTCTTCCATTCGGGCGAACGGAAGAAAAAGAACTAGTACGAAAAAAGATGGCGATCTCAGCTCATTCGACACCGCGTGTACTCTAAATAAAATCGAATATCTGACTTCCTAAGAGCTTCGCTGGCCTAATAAACCCTCAGTTTCCATATTGGTGGTGTGTCTGTGCTTGACGAGTGTAGGCAGTGAACAAACAGCATCAAGTCCACGAAGAAGGAGCAAGCTAACCGACTGGCATCTGACTCGTCGTTGGTAACTCCTCTCCTGTCCAACTGGGTCCAGGTTAGTGCTTTGCATGTTTGTTTCCCTGCTTTGAGACCCTGGGGTTGATAGGAGAATGCAGCGACTCTTCCAGGAAGCGTCAACAGGTATATACATAACAAAGGCATGGCATCTTTACATGATATCAAACGATATTGGAAGGGTTTTTTAATCCTATCTCATTATGTTAGGAAGTTATGAGGAAAAGCACCGCCTGTGATAGGTGACTATCATACTAGTCGCACAGAGATATTGAAGACATTTATCGGATTTTGGCAAGTAACGTGACGGGTAACGAGTAGTTATTAACGTATGTAGTGTGCTGCCACGTTTGTTATGTTTTGATTTTAAGAAACACGAAACCGAAAATTTGGTAGATACCAATTTTTTGAGTATTTTATTTTGAGTTGAAACCCTTCCGATATCGTTTGATATCATCTAAAGATGCCATGCCCTTGGTATGTATATACCCTTTTTGTTACACGTTGTATATAACTTCTGACATGGCTTGAGGTTTCTCTGTGCATACCAAACTTAAGTAGCAGTGGAAAGAACACATTGGCACCGATTCAGTTGTTCACAAACTAATTTTATGTTATGTCCATCTTTTTCTTTCCATTTCTATAAGAAAAGGACAGAAGATAAAATGTCAGTTTAGAACTGTCAAATTAGTGCGCTCCTGACGTAAACTGGCGTATTTCAGTCGCCATGTTTATAATGGGGAAGAAAACTGACAAATCTCGCCACTAGAGGCGCTGATATCGTTTGACCCAAATAAACTGTCAATGCCCATTGTAATTTGTTCGAGTTTACATTGTTTATAAAAATGTAACAAATATACCGCGTTGTGTAGCAATTTGTTGCAATAATAATGGAAATCACTCTTTCCCTAAAGATAGGCATTTCAATTTAGAGCAGAATATAAATAGATTTCAATAAAGATTATGTTGATATCTCTATAGCTTTCTGGAGGCGGTAAATCAATTTTTTCTCTTGAATTTCTTGTTCTTGAAGAACCTCGAAGTTAATTCCGGTCATACGATTCAAGTCTGGATACCTAATAATTTTAGGTTAATAGGGTTGAAACTTTCAAAATATGGCAATAATAAATAGTAATATTTACTTAAATATAACTAAATAAACTTTAAACCTAATACAAAATTAATGTAACTTAAAACACTAACAAGTCTGCATTCAGTTTAAAGTCTGGGCATTGTTATTTGCTTGGTAATTAGATCAGCTTTTCGTCCTTTTACTGAAGCTCCTCTAGACTTTTCAACTCCTTTTTTTAACTTGAAACAGTCCATGTACAATACATTGCTCTGCTTTACCTAAAAAACTCGTCAAACACAAAAAAATCCTCAACATAAAACGTGATACGACTAACAGCTAATTGTTATGAGTCAAACGCCATAAGCGACATCTGCAAATAGCTTTGCGTTTTCTTCCCCATTGTGTCTAAACTGTCTATGGAGTATCTTAATGTGACAGGATTAAATTTAAATGTTATCTTCTATCCTTTTCTTATCGAAATGGAAAGAAAGAGATGCACATAACTTAAAATTAGATTAGTTAGTGAACAATACAATCGGCGCCATTGCTCGCAAAACTGATGAGACCCAAACTCCGAGCTGCTAAAGAAACTTCTATCACAATCACACATCAACCTTACAGAGATATCTCACGCAAAACAGTAGCAACTGTCTGGTGAAGCCGTTCGGAGGACGGGTTTGAGCAGTTGTGTTGCGATGTGTGGCGGGTTCGATGCGCCAAATGTTGTTGTGTCGGGAGTTTGGTCGTGAAGAGTCTCCAGATCAATCTCCCTCTAGCGCAGCATCGTTTGGTCGTGCTGGTCTTGGGTTTAACATTGCATCACCTCGCTCAACTGCCGTCATCCTTCCTATTCCTAAGTTTTTTAAGGGCTTAATAAACTAGTGCGCTTTACCATCAACGATTGCATCACTGCTTACCATCAGGCGGGATTGCAGTCAAGCACTAGTTTATAAATATAAAAAAAACTGCTAAACCAATGTGAGAATGATGACAGAAATAAATCTTGAAATAAAATAAATCACCGGAGCCCACAAGGACACATTACCAGGGAATCTACTTCCAAAAAAAATAAAACATAAATAAAATACTTCCACACTTAAGAAAAGGAATCGCTGAGAAATATCCCATAAGACATTTCTATTTATTACAGTATCACAAATGCTGCCTGTCTGGGAATGAAAGCAATACAAAGCTTACCCCTAGTGATAAAACACCTAGAGATTAGGAAAAACGGGCAACAGTACCCGAAAAAAAATTCTAATCAAAGAGAAATGTCTCTACCTTCGTCAAGGGGCGAAAATATAGTACATACTGGACATTTGGGGAATCGTCAGACACATTCTTTGGATCCCAAGCCGCATACAGCAGACAGTGAATACCAATCGAATAATTCGACAGAATCCTGTATACTATATTTTTCGATAAGCCTTTAAGGATAAGGTTTGCGTAGACGAGTTACTTTTTATTATCTTCAGTTTTTTTTTATCATCATCAACCTTTTTTAATCGTCCCACTGCTGGGCACAGGTCTTCTCTCATACAGAGAAGGATTGAGCGTAATCACCTCGCTTGCTCAATGCGGGTTGGCGATTTCAGACTTTAGAGTTCGTTCACCTTTTAATCAGTCATTGGTGTCCAAGATATACTTATAAAGTAAATATAACTCAGAAAAGTTACATTGGCCTGACCTGGAATCGAACCCGCACACTCATACTTGAGAGGCTGGTGTTTTAACCACTAGGCCACCACGACTTTTTATTTAATTAAAAAAGAAAATAATATATGACATTATATGATACCCCTTTGTCATAGTGGTTGTCAGATCTTCGGGCAACTGACGACTTGTAACAACTGTTAAGGCTCCACGAACGAGACCCGGGCGGGATCAACGGATTTGCATGCTTTTTGAGGCACGGAGAGGTCTTGGTCAAGTTTTAGATAAATCAAATAAGCAGATTCTTTCTAACGATAATCATTAGTAATATTTATTTTATCAGAGGGTTTTATATAAAACTTGTGGCCGCCCGCGATTTCGTTCGCGTGGAGTTAGTTATTTGAACATTTTATTTTAACCCCAAAAGAATCGGTTTCTATAGATACATTATTACACTTATAGACCATAATATACAGCAATCATTTAAAATTTTTGTTACGCTCCGCTCTTATTAGTCACAGCGTGATGTCATATAGCCTTCCTGGATTAATTGGCTATCCAACGCAAAGTTTTTTTCAAATCGGACCAGTACTTCCTGAGATTAGCGCGTTCAAATAAACAAACTCTTCAGCTTTCTATATGTATATTATTATTATAATTATATAAAATCTGTCTAGCCTTTTCTAAATTAACGTTCTTTTCTTTTTATCTTTCTTTTTTGGCTTCACACGATTTGTGCCAATGTCACGTAATGAATTATTCATCTCGAAAAAGACGGCCGCGTGAACCGTTTTACGAGGGAGGTTTGAGGCACTATTTCACTGTTCTTTATGAATTATTTACTGAATGCACTTTTTACTACATAAATCACGCACTTTTATTTAGTAAACAACTCTATAAATAATTTTAAAGGTCCAATGAAAACTGAGCGTGACACTCAGCTTGACTTTCCTGCCAAAACTCCTAACTTAACGTTGAACGGTAATGTTGAGATCGACTTCCAGTTTAACCAGAAGCATATAAACACCGGTAATTTACGACAACCGACTGCCCATTTACCCTCCACAATCCCGTACCCCCTTTTATTAAACTTTTGAGCTTTTATCCATAATACCTGTCTAAGATCAAAGAATCACTGCCAGGTCAACGGCTCAACGTGCTTTTTATAAACGCAAAAGTATTTCCCAGATTACTCATCGTTCGAACTTTAATAAAGCAGATTCTTCTTTGTCTTCGGCCTATAGAGGTCCACTGCTGGATAAAGGCCTCCTCACGATGACCGGTCTTGCGGTTCTCGCGACCTTCACCAGGTCATCAGTCTACCTTGTTGGGGGCCTCCCTACGCTGCATCTTCGGGTACGTAACCGCCACTCCAGAACCTTACTACCCCGTCGGCTATGGGTTCTACGAGCAATGTGCCCCGTCCACTGCCACTTAATTTTAGCGACTCGAAGAGCTATGTCAGTGAGTTTGATTCTTCTGCGGATCTCCTCATTTCTGATACGATCGCGCAGAAAAACTCCGACCATAGCTCTTTTCATCGCCCTTTCTGTGAGACTAAGCCTTCGTATGAGGCCCGTTGTGAGCGACCACGTTTACACGTTTCAGTCCCATAAGCAAAGCAGATTATGACACTATTAATCTAAATATTTGTCTCATTTTCAAAAGTTTCAGCAGCCATTAATGACAGGTACAGCGTCTAGTTGTTAAAATTACGATATATGAGGCAACTTTGTTTGTGCAGGAGTTTCGATACGGCACTGCAATATAATGTAACTTTGGCAACACTGAATATTTAATTAAACTGGGAACAATTTGTGAATAAAATACTGTACATTTAAAACTTCTGTGGAAAATATTTTTAAATGAAATTAATATTGAATTTGGATACTGGTAATACCGTTTTAAATTTAAATAAACGACGGGAATGGATATAATTTTCGGAGTTGTAGTAATGAGGTTAAATTGAATTATAAATTAATAAAGGTTAATTAATATTCTCGGAGTTATACCGATCAGTTTCCATATTATACATTTTATGCAAACAGTAAATGTTTTTTTGTTTGTGCGGATCTGCTTTTTCGTGTAAGTTATAATATTTTTCAGGCAAATGCGGCAATATAAATGAATTAACTTTTTCATCAACTATCTCAAGATATATTTTTCTAGTTTTACAGGGATCTGTGAATGTTGGGCGATTGTTGCGTCAAATAGACATTTTGGGGGAATGTAATATTGACGTTACAAAGTGCTTATTTTCAGCATAGTAAGAAAAAAATATTTTTATTTATTATTTCAACAATCCTTATTTTCATAATCCATACTAATATTATAAATGCGAAAGTAACTCTGTCTGTCTGTCTGTCTGTTATGCGTAAGCCTCTCATCCGATTTTGATGAAATTCGGCTACCTTTTATTGAAAAATGTATATACTCCCGAGGGAAATCTAAAAAGCGCGATATAGCCAAAATCCACGCGGGCGAAACCGCGGGCGGAAAGCTAGTAAAGTATAAATATGAAAAAGAATATATATCTTTAAAATATTATAAACGAAAGCTAAGCCGAAAAAGAAAGTATGATGCAGAAAGACAACACTAAACCACTACACAATCATCATTTACATTGTAAGTAATTATTTCTGCAACTTTTAATCGCTTTCCTCTGTTTTTCTAGTTGCTCGTCTACCCGAAGCCCAAGGTGTAAAAAACAGAGTATTGCCCCTCTACGATATACGGAAAGCCGATGGATGCGGGCAGAACAAGACAGGTCATCCTGGAAAGCCTTGGGGAAGGCCTTTGTCCAGCAGTGGACTTCTATAGGCTGAAGAAGAAAAAGAAGAAGAATACTCCTAATTTTACGATCAGTGTGTCCTCAGTTCCTATCTATTAAAGTCTTAGCTAAGGGAATTAGTCTTCAGGTATTTCTACTGCCACAATCACTATAACTAAAAACGACCTTAGAAGAATCCCAATAAATAGGTATATTAAGTTAAAGTTTCTGGAGTATTATGTTGAAGAGTATTGATCCACAAGTCACTTCCTACTGGAGGTGACTTGTGGACTTAAAAGTTTGAACTTGTGGAGTGTCTCGTAGCTACATTTCTCAGTCAGGCACGAAAGTAACTTTCCTGGCCAACATGGACGCGGGCGTGACCTGAACCACAAATTAACTTTGCTTTCTTAGACTTCGATTATTATTCTGTATTCTTTTGGTGGACCTTTTTACTGTCCAAAAGAAATAGAATATTTTGTTGCTGGCTAAGGTTGACCCGTCAATATATAAGTCTAAGAGGCTTGAAACTTGTTTTTTGGAATGGGAAATCGTCAAATGACCTCTCCCGCTCTAGGCGGAGCGGAAGGGCATGTCAAACTTTTACTGTATAAAACCTGCCCGTGTTTCTTCATTTGTCTGTGCGCCAGGGCCATGGTTCCAGGAGGTCTGAACCTTGAGACTGTTTTAAAATAATTCAAGCACAGCAGCACAGACAGTTAGACCCATGAGTTTTAAAATCACTTTCCCACTATTCGAACAGGCTCATGGCTAAACAATAAATGCCATACTGGTCGTTCAAAAGTTAAGCTACGCCTAGCATAGTCGGTAGTTGTGGATAGGTAAATATTGAATGCATATCGAGAAAAAGTAAAAGAAAAGACACAGCTCCTCTGTGCCTTTTAAAGCAAGTTAAGCCGTTGGGTATTCAGCAGCTCAAATGAATCTTCAAGAGCTTTGGAGGTAAAATAGGCAATCATTCCATGATAAATAAGGGTGTTCTGCTGCAACCGGTTCACCGATTCCTGGAGCTGACTCCAACATATTGAGGAAAAAACCTAGGCAGATTGACTTTTTAGTCACAGCTAAAGTTGAGCAACTTTTTCATTGCCCACTGTCTCTTTGAAGTCGCTCGTCTACCCAAATCCCAAGGGGTGTTAGAAATTCTCAGTATGTTCTCAGAGCCCGCAATGAATACCAACAACGTCTTTCAAAGAATACCAATACAGATTAAACCGTTGTCTGCACGTTTTGTATTGATATATCAGCGGAGAAAAGTTGGGGAACGTGTCTATAGGCCCATGTTGCAATTATTGTAAGAACAATAACAATATTTGTGTTAGTTATTTGGTATTGTTTCGCGAAGTTGCTTGAATATTTGCTTGTTAAGTGTTGATTATGCTTAAGAGTTTGTGTGTAGCTAACAATGTTATAAATAACTGTATTGGTAAGAGTAACTTTTTTACCGTCTAAACATGAACAGTAAGGGTATGACAGCCCTTTTGGCGTAGCGGTAGCGAAAGCAGCCGCTGCGTAAGTGCAAATATTTTTATGCATGAATATTTGCACTGGTCTTGTCGTGCCTCGGAAAGCACGTTAAGCCGTTGCCATACGAACATCAAATGGCAGTCGTTACGGGTTGTTGGAGCCCTCAAAATTCAACAATTTAAACTACAAGGCTTCGGTATCGCCTACGAGTTGTGGAGGTCAGACGGCAATCGCTTCACGGAACCTAATATCGAAGTTTAGCCAAAATCAGCAGTTAGACTGATAATGCGGACCCCAGATTCCAAAGCTAAAAAAGTTTCGAATGTGACTGGGATTAACGCTGAGATGATGATGAGTAAGGGTATAAAAGATAACGAGAAAAGCATGTAACAGAAAAAAACACGTAGATCTCAGGCTTTGAAGCTAACCCCTAGAGCTTAAAAACGAGTGTACATATTTTCGGGCTCCTATAACTTCAAGACAATGTGAAAAGTTATTTATATTTCTTTTACAATTTATGCATAGGTTGGGATTTGAACTTGCCCTCAACTAACCTACTCCGTTCAACTTTTGAACCGCAGTAACAAAGATTATACGTCAAAGGGATTTGACGCAATGCTGTATAAGAGCTTAGCGCTCTGAGGAGCGTTAGGAGCATGAGGAGCGCTCTAAAAAGAGTTACTCGGGATGATTTGGTAATCACCTCGTCAAAACTACTACTTATTTTGAAGTCTAGACAGGGGCTGTTAGCCCACCAATATAATCACACTCTTCATTCATTTTAGAGATTTCGGACAGGTGCCAACGGGCAAAGGGGTCTGATTAATAAGAGTTTACTATTCATCCGTCTGTCAAAGGCAATCTGTAGAACCGTAATATATACTTTAAATCTGCATGTCGCAGCATTAAAATTTATAGCACTAGATAAAGTTTTTAAGTATACAATATGTAAAGAAAACCCTGTCCGACCCGTAAGGATAGTAAAGGTCAGGTAAACACTTGACCAAATATAATATCAAATTTTACTTAATCATCATAGTAACAATACTAATGAATTTTGAAATAATCCTTTTTTCCTGGGAATTAATTCCAATTTCCCCGAAATTTGGTAATTTTTAAAAAAATGACAACACCGGTATTATTATAAGCGAATAGCGACGCGACCACGTCACAGGTGCCGCGTGCCCTTCCCCCCGCCGCCCGCGGAAAGTGTTGCATACAGCACATGAATTAAGTTACCTCTTTTTGCGAAATAATATTTATTTTTTTTGGGGGATTTTTTTTTAAGTTTAGCCTGTCTTTGTGAGCATTAGTACAATCAGTTATCGATACCTAACAATACCTTCACGGATCGGACAGGGTTTTCTTTACATATTGTATATCTAATGTTACTGCTATACATAAGTTCACAAGAATAATCTTCTTTTTCTGCCTATAGAGGTCCACTGCTGGACAAAGACCTCCCCCAAAGCTTTCCACAATGACCGGTCTTGTGCTGCCGGCAGCAACCCACTAGCCAATAATAATAATAATAATAAATCATAATCTTAGTATAGGCTAAACGCGAGAACATCTAATTAACTTCCTGTCCACTACGTAACTATTGATAGATGTGAATCTTCTATCACCATGATCGACCTTTAAATCATCCCACTGCTGGGCACAGGTCTCCTCTCATACAGAGAAGGATTGAGCTAATCACCACGCTTACTCAATGCGGGTTGAATCATCTATGATGTAATAAAATGTGAACGGTTAAAAAATCTCCATTTATTCATATGGAGTCTGGTAATACCCAGAAACGTAGATATTTCTTCGTATCTAGAAAATATGCTGAAATATAGAACGGTTCGTGGTACTTAACCCTTTGAGTGCAATTCCGACTTGTATTTGGATGCTTCTTTTAGGTTTCGATACTCAAAGGGTAAAAGGAAACCCTTATACTAATACTCAACTATCCTTCTCTATGGCTGTCTCTCTCTCTCTCTCTCATGAGCCGTAAAATTTTTCACATATGTATTAGATACTATTGGCACTATAACAATAAACACTAAAAACAGAATAAAATAAATACATTTTTTTGTATAGAAAAACCTTGAAATGAAATGAAATGAAATCGTTTATTAAGCAAGTAGGATCACTGATCACTTTTACACGTCATGTTTATTTTTTATTATTTTTTTTTACTAGATGAAGCCGGAATTTCCTAACAAACTACCTCTGAGAAGAAATAGCCGAAACAAACTCAAACTCCATCATTTTGTCATTTTGTCTTTTTTAAAGTCCAGACATTAAAAATGAAAATGTTTACAATCATTTACCTTACAATTACGCATATTGCTTAATAACAATGCTTAACAGAGCGAGCAGCTCAGTCCCAAGCTTTTTTGTCTTCTAAATAATCTGTGATTTTATAATACCCCTTTTAAATAATCTGTGATTTAAGAACCATATAAAGTTTGGCCTTTATATGGTTCTTAAATCGTTTAATGGGTAAGTTTCGAACGTCCATGGGAAGCTTGTTGTAAAAGTGTATACATTGACCCATGAACGAGTTGCCTACTCTGTGGAGACGAGTGTGATGTACAGCAAGATTGTGTTTGTTTCTGGTATTTATATTATGAATATCGCTTATTTTTTTAAATTTCGAGATATTTTTATGAACATACATAAGACTTGTGCGCAAGTGCTCCCGCTTTTAGTCGCTTTTTCTATCTTTCTAAGCACAAAATAGTTGTCAAAATACTTGTTATATTATCACATAGTTATAAGCATTATATTAAAATATACAAAGAGAGAAAAAAAAAGACACCAAAGGGAGGAAAAAGGGAAAGAAAAAAAAAGAATAGTATTAACTAATATTGATGTTTTCTTTTATAATATGTTATAGGTGTTGCCTGCCGTTACGTGGTTGATGCGTAGTACGAACTTAAATCTCCATGTGTGTTTGCTTGTAAGATGTTAAACCTACAGTGCATAAAAAAAACTTTACTTTGCCGAAACAAGGGCACTGATAATGTCAGATGACACACTGGCGGCAGGAGTGTGGTTTTAGCCGGTAAGAGTCCGGGACTGCCCAGACTGGCTCACTAGTGAGGCAGCCTAGGCGTTCATGAGGATTTCCCACTCTTGCCTTATAAAAAAAAACACAAAAGAGTGTCAATCTCAATATATGCTATTAACTTGGAACATTTCCATAGGGCAGCGGAGCCTTAGTGGTATCGCCCGCGTCTTAAAAGTTGTAAGGTCATGGGTTCGAACCTCACCAGGCGCTTTACTTTGTGTAAATTATTTCATCACCACTACTCTCAAAACGGCAAACATGTGACATCTACCAATTCGCACTAGGCCCGCTTGGTAGATTACGTCCCACTCCCTCTCAGCGAGTGGAGGTTTGTGTCCCAGAAGTGGGAACATTATAGGCTTTCACACACACACACACACCCTCGGACACGCACGCGCGAACACACACATAGATGTAATATTTATACCTATTTATTAAGTATATTTAATTACTAGCGGCCGCCAGCGACTTCGTTCGCGTTGAATTAGTTATGCTCAGCTCCTATTGGTCGCAGCGTGATGTTATGTAGCCTAAAGCCTTCCTGGATTAATGGGCTATCCAACGCAAAAAGAATTTTTCAAATCGGATCCGTAGTTCCCGAGATTAGCGCGCACAAACAAACAAACTCTTCAGCTTTATATATTAGTATAGATAGATTGTACTAAAACTGTAACTTATACACCTCAGAACTCTCTTAAAAATAAATGTAACAGTGTTAGTAAGCAAAGTAGTAAAGTCCAAAAAAAAGTACTTCCTCTCTCCTAACTTCACTTATTTTGTTGTGCCCAACAGGGTCCACATGAACCAATTTCAAGTATTGCCATCTAAGAATACAATATGTGGAAAGCAATAAAAGTATTGAATATTATGTACCTATTCCCGGAGGTAAGTCAGCAAATCCATGCAAACAAAGCCTGAACACCTAACATGGACGATTTTACAAAAGGCGTATGTTTATAGAGTATCATAACGTACACCCACGAATTGCCTATGGCAGTGTACCGTGCCATATAAAGGGTTAAGCCCTGTATCCACCTACTTATGTGGGGCAATTCGACCCGAGAGATAAACACACAATTGCACTACCCGATTTAGGCATTGCTCGTATTTTGCTTTTGCTACTACAACCAGCACCCTAAATACGTAACAGACTATTAATCTGCATCTGCATCATTTTGAAGCAAATTTTGAAACCATTGTTTCATAAGTTCGAAAATTTTGTCAACACAACACTTAAATAACGCAATGAATGTTGTTAACCTGTCAATTTGAAACAGATTCCGATTGATCCGTAATTGCCCTGCTGATTTGATTAGTTTCAACCCATTAAGTAATAGTTCTGTTTGTGTATTTAGTTAAAATAACATAACAACCCGCCCAAATGACAATTCCCGTAACTTAAAACAAAATCTAGTTGTGTACCTACGTAATTTCATCTCAGCGACTGTCAATGTTTGTTTTTTTTTTGTAATTATAAACTAGTGCCTGACCGCAATCCCTAATGATCGTTGATGGTAAAGCGCGCTAGTTTATGAAGAGACTATTCACTAAAAAAAAATTACTTAGAATAAGTAGTGTTCTTAGTAAGGAAGACGGCAGTTGAGCGAGGAGATGTAATGTTAAACCTAACAACACGACCAACGATGCTGCGCCAGAGGAAGATTGATCTGGAGAGCCTCCACGACCAAACCTCTGGCACAACAACATTTGGAACATCGTACCCGGCACACAACGCAACACAACTGCTCAGACCCGTCCTCCGTACGACTTCACAAGACATCATGCCGAAACACGACGAATCGCTTGGGGGAAGACTTTATCAGGTAGGTGTTAACTTCTGCCGGCTTTTTCAATCCATTCGAATGTAGTTTGATAATTTAATATAGCACCCTAATTGAGTAATGCATTATAACTATCAATTTGACTCATTTTGAAACATATTGCTAATTCATTGCTCCATGTGTTTAAAAAATGCGTCTACTCAACAACGTAAATAACGTAATGAATATTGTTGAACTGTCAAAATGAACTCGTAGTGTGTTGCGCAATTATGCTGTGGATTAATTCACTTTTTGAGTAGGTAAAACACATTTGGTGTAGAGACGAAAGAATCCTTGGTGCCTTTATCCTTAAGTTAGGTCTCAAATTAATCGCAAGTCCGTTGACGATAAGGACTAGACTCCGCCCGTAACTTCAACCGAAAGTTGTAGGTATTTCGTGCTAAATACATTGAGAGAAAAGGAAAGAGAATGAGAATCCTATTTCTTTTTTGCGCAAAAATCATATAGATACATACAGCGTCAGTAAATGCTGACTCCTCGCAATGTAATATTTTGTAACATAAGAAAGAAAATAAATGAATAAAAATGCGTTTATCGGCATTACAGCAGAAGAAATACACTTGGAAACTATAACAAATATAAAACAAAGACGACAACACAAGGCTTACCATCTGACGCTGGCTTTGAGCTGCAAACCATGAGTACTTTACGCTGGAATTGTATATGTTAGGGGTTAGCATATACTTTTTTTTTTTTTTACAAATTATAAACCAGCGCTTGACCGCAATCCTGCCTGATGGTAAGCAGTGACGCAATCGTTGATGGTGAAGCGCACTAGTTTATTAAGAGCCTATTCACTCTAGCCTTGAAGACACTCAAATTGTAGTCCGACGGAAACACCGCCGCGGGCAAATTGTTCCAGTCCCTCGATGTACGCGGTATAAAGGAGGAGGCAAAGCGCTTCGTCCGGATCGTAGTGGTGTTAACAACGTAAGGGTGGAAACCAGCCGCACGACGGGTCGTCCGCTGGTGGAACGGAGATGGGGGAATTAAATCATGCAATTCCCTCGCACACTCCCCGAAATGCATCATATAGAACACCGAAAGGCTGGCTACTCTACGCCTGTGCTCTAGGCTTTGGAGACCAACTCGAGTTAGATCAGGGTCACCAATCAGCCTCTTTGCACGTCTCTCCACTGAATCCAAAGTGGCCAGGTGACACTTGGCAGCACCAGCCCAAATGTGGCTGCAGTACTCCACAGACGAACGGACCTGTGCTTTGTATAACATTAGAAGCTGCCCAGTTGTGAAGTACTGCCAGTAATACCGACTCTATCCGTACTAATTTGGACTACAAACCAATTAAAACACATCAAAATGCTCCATAGCAAAATAAATATGTAAAAGCGTAAATCATACTAATTATTAAGCAGGTGAAGTTGATAATCCACAATACTTTATAATATGAACCAAGTGGGAACAATATTTCGATATAATTGGCGGCGGCCATATTGTTAACTGTTTATGGTCATACGGCCGATACACACGGACAGGGAGAACGGCCAGCGAGGCAGTTAAATAGGTAGTTATGATCCCGAATGCAGATATGAGGATTTGTTTGGGATTTAATTTAATTTTGGCGAAGTAATCCTATGAATTATTGTGCTTATTGTTTTATAGCACTGTTGAATTTGGATGCGTATTTCGTATTTTCGACCCTATTCTTAATTGTTTTTACTCAGCGCAATGCGTCCTTTTAATTTGATTCACTGTATCTTTATCAATAACTAACGCCCGCGACTTCGTACGCGTGGGGTTAGTTATTTTAATTTATTTTAACCCCAAAACATATATATATATATATATATGTATACCATATATTTTAAATTTTTGATATGCTCCTCTCCTATTGGTCGCAACGTGATGTTATACAATATGTAAAGAAAACCCTGTCCGATCCGTGAAGGTATTGTTAGGTATCGATAACTGATTCTACTAATGCCCACAAAGACAGGCTTAACTTAAAAAAACAATCCCCCTAAAAAAATAAATATTATTTCGCAAAAAGAGGTAACTTAATACATGTACGGTAAGCAACCCTTTCCGCGGGCGGCGGGGGGCAGTGCACGCGGCACCTGTGACGTGGTCGTGTCGCTATTCGCTCATAATAATACCAGTGTTATCACTTTTTTAAAAATTACCAAATTTCAGGGAAATTGGAATTAATTCCCGGGAAAAAAAGATTATTTCAAAATTCATTAGTATTGTTACTATGATGATTATGTAAAATTTTATATTATATTTGGTCAAGTGTTTACCTAACCTTTATTATCCTTATGGGTCGGACAGGGTTTTCTTTACATATTGTATAGCCTAAACTAAAGCCTTCCAGGTTTAATGAGCTACACATCGCAACAACAATTTTTCAAATCGGACCAGTAGTTCCTGAGATTAGCGCGTTCAAACAAACAAACTCTTCAGCTTTATAAATTAAGTATAGATTGTCTAAATATCCAATCAGTTCCTAGCATTCTTTCACACAAGCCGTCCAGCTTTTCCATGGTCTTCTGATTTTATTAAAACCTCGATTACTTCTCAGTTTCAGAAGAACAAATGATCTGTCATTTATCAAGTTGTCAGGATTGAATACTTCAATAACTCAATCCCAGCGTAACTCGATCGTCCAGGGGGAGTTGATCAGGTCAAGTTGTCCTGGGGTTGAATTGTCACGGGGTCGAAGTGTCCGGGTTGAGTTGCCGGAGTCATAGGGGTCGGGTCGCACCGGGTCAATTTGTCGTAGAATCGTCAAAAAACTTAATCCGAACAATAAATTTCGTAAAACTGTCGATCTAGCTATCTTCATATCTTTATTGTGATACATTTTCCTCCCCCTTTGCCATCTAAACGACATGGCCCTATGATTTATGTCAATTAAAAAGTTATCACTCTTTAATGAGACCCTCAACCTTACAATTCATTGCTATGAAAGAAGTCATAAAAAGAGGTCAAGTGTAAGTCGGGAACGAAAATGAAGGGTTCCGTATTAACGATGATTTCTTCAGTTTTGGGAGGAGCGGAAGGGCGTGTCAGACTTTTACTGACTAAACCCATCCATGCTCCTTCATTTGCGTGTATCTGGGGTCACGGTTTCTTTTTAGAACACTCCGCGGCCCTAGCATGCATTGGTCTTAGAGGGCCCCGTCATCTCTATGAGTTACACGTCCCGGGCCTGGCCTTTATCGGGTGGGAAGCTACCCAGTACTCGCCGCCTACAAACCCACGCTTACAGTGGCCGAAAGTCGGCTGTTGACTTCAGTTTGTCCAGGGCATCTCTACAACGTGTAACATAAAGAGTATATACATAACAAAGGCATGGCATCTATACATGATATCAAACGATATTGTAAGGGTTTTTTAATCCTTATGAGGAAAAACACCGCCTGTAATAGGCTACTATCAAACTAGTCGCACAGAGATATTGAAGACATTTGTCGGATTTTGGCAAGTAACGTGACGGGTAACGAGTAGTTATTAACGTATGTAGTGTGCTGCCACGTTTGTTATGATTTGATTTTAAGAAACACATGAAACCGAAAATTTGGTACCAATTTTTTGAGTATTTTATTTTGAGTTGAAACCCTTCCGATATCGTTTGATATCATCTAAAGATGTCATTCCCTTGGTATGTATATTACAGGGGCGTGCACAGAGATTTTGTGGAGGGTATGCACTACCCAAATATCTGTGCTTATACAAGTGCCACTAGATGTTCGTATGGCAACCGCGACCAACGGCTTAACGTGCTTTCCGAGGCACGACCAGACCAGTGCAAATATTCATATTCACGCATACAAATATTTGCACTGCGCGAGGATCGAACCCGCGCCTCCTTGCGCAGCGGCCGCGTTCGCTACCGCTACGCCATGGAGGCTGTCAAAATACAATGAAATGTTATTATTAACGCAACTGTAAATAAGTAATAATTTATTTCTCAAAAAACTGAAAAAAATATTTTACTATCTATAAATTACATCAACGCGCCTATCTTTTTTAAATAACTCTATAAAAATTAAATATGTGATCATTTTAAAATCGCTAAAAGTTCTTTTTCAATAGAAATATAGACAAATCTGGGAGTCTACTTTAAACCTATGTATTTCATAAATATACGTGATGCGCTACTCATTGGAATCATAACTATTAATTGTTGCTAATTTGTAAACTTCAGGAAAATTATTACAATATAAAGTATAATAGTATTGAAATTCATAGCAAGTAGGTTGAAAAACTTAAGGTCTTTTAAATTTTTATAACAACGAATTGTCAATAAGTACCGCGTTTTAAAATAATATAGGTACCTACACGGGAAACAAAATAATAACGTTAACGTTGAAAAATTCACCGTTTTAAATTTATCTAAATATACATCAACAGTACAGATCTTTCTTAAAACAATCAATATATTTATGTTACCAAATACACCAATAACCAAACAACATAAGCTGATAAAATAAAAAGGTATTTTCACAAACAACAATTGTACTAGTTTTGTCAACTTCTTCATTCGGCCGCGTAAAATGAAGCACTGCTTATCTGGGCTTATAAACCGAATGAAATTACAAGACAACACACGGAAAGTTTACACACACAATCAAATAATTTTATTCACACACGCGAATCAGAGACACGTCAGGGAAGCACATTTCGGTTCTGCTTACGGCCGCCACGCGAATGTGGCGCGGTCGTCGCGACAAACAGAGTTGCGCGGGCCGCATTGTAATATGTGTTAGTAGTTTACACTAGCCCCAATAGATGGCAGTGTTATCAATAACTGATTAAAGAAGTCTTTAAGTTTGTAGTATATAAATTATTTTATTGTACTATATTATAAATTATTATATTTTTTTTTTGAAAATTATTAGGGTATGCAGTGCTTATCTGCCTCTATGGAGCGCACGCGCCTGTGTATATACCCTTTTTGTTACACGTTGTAGAGGCATGGCGCCTCCTCCTTTGGAAGGGGGCCCGCAGTAGCAGGCTGGTACCAGTCGGGAGTTGCCTATGCAAGGGTGTAAGACGAAAAATAAAAAAAAAGGATAAAGCCTCAGTGCTTTATAAAAAGAAAAAAGAACAGATTCGTGAAGGAATATCAAACTACACTAAACAAAAAAGTCCTTAATAATATTATAAATCGGAAAGTGTGTTTGTTTGTTTGTTCCGCTTTCACGCCGTAACTACTGAACCGATTGCTTTGAAATTGTGCACACGTAAAGTTAGAAGTCCGGATTAAATAATAGTGTTCTTTTTATCCCGGAAAAAGTTAACATTCCTGAAGGAAATCTAAACAGCGCGATATAACCTAATCCCACGTGGGCGAAGCCGCGGGCGGAAAGCTAGGATATAATAATAGAAAACACAAATGAATCAAAAAGCCCTATACGTGGCCATGTGATCAAAAGGCTCCTATGTCAGCAAGATGCTTCAAAATTTAAAAGATAAATGTTGAAAGACTAATGGACGGGCAACAAAACCTTAATAATAGGGCCCAGTTGGCATCCTTTGGTAACAGAACCCTAAATGTACATAGGTACAAGACACAAAAGGACAATACATTTGAACGTAATAAAGTTGTATTACCTAGGTCATGAATCCGTCTTATTGCTCAGATTTATTTCTATTCCAGCTGATTTGTCGAGAAAATTAAATAAAAGAAAATATAGATGTTGGCAGTCACTATCAAAAGCATTTAGACTTTAATCAAAAGCGATTTACTCCTTTATTTTTGAATAAAGAAACTTTATGCTTTTACGAACATATCATTTTCGAACCCAAAGGTTTCATGTGTTGAATTTCAATGTTGCATTCGATATATCAATTGAAAGGCAAGATCATATTATATACTCGTAGGTACATATATGTATTATTTCTGTAGTATAAATCCCTTTTTCTCCTAATAAGCGCCTTATAACCCAACTTAACAAACCATGGTACTGTTACGGGCTAGGGGTACTTAAACGCCGGTTAAGGGTTACGAAGTTTATTGGCAACGAAGGTACAGTCGATTGTAGGCAATGACAAGTAGAATGTAGCTTATGTCACACCGAAGTCTTCTCTTACGTCCACGAAGTCCGTGTTGTAAACACACAATAACGCTACAGATGTTCTTCACGTAGTACTACAGTTCTCGTTACAATTGTCGCAGTAGGTCTTCTTTAAGATCGCTTCTTAACTGTCGCTGTTTTCGTATCGCTAGTCGAGTGTAGACTGACTGTGCGCCGGCGTCGCGCCGCCTATATATAGGCCAGCTGATCGAACATTCCAGATTCCTCTAGACGTAATAATAATACTGCATAACTTCGAGGGCACCGGCCATGTAAGTACCTATGGTAGTTCCCGGAAACGAGTTTCCAGAAATTTCGATGTCGACACTTTGTTGACAAAACTGTTGAGACCTGTACCATTCGATAGGCCGTCCTAAGTCTAGCAATGCGTTTTATTATTGTACCTAGAAAATGTCTAGATCTGGCGAAATAGGACTTAAAAGTGACACACTGCTTGTCACGCGATATTGAACCTTATGCCATCGACATAAGGTCCATTCGTAACATTGCCTCCTTCTTAGTCATGCTCGTCCCGAGCATGATTTGATCCATAATAGCGAGCTAGGCGGTCAACGTGTACGACCTTCAGCTTCCCTCTAGGTCCTTTCTTAATCCGGTAGGTGACATCGTTTATTCTGGTTACTATCGTGTACGGACCCTCCCATTTGGCTTGGAACTTTGGACTCTTTCCTTTTCTTCTGATGGGGTTATGTAACCATACTAAAGTTCCCTCTTCAAATCCGGGCACGTTAGCTTTGCGGTCGTATCGGATCTTCATCTTCTCACTGGTTTTCAGACCATTCTCTCTCACTAGCTCATGTATTCCATCTAATTTACGCCGCAGGTCGGCCACATAGTCGACGGCTAGGATAGGAATATCGGGAGGTGTTCCGGTTAGTGCATCTATGGGTAGTCTAATTTCTCGGCCGAAGTTGACTTTCGCCGGTGTGCAATTTGTGCTGTCATGTGTTGCTGAGCGGTATGACATTAAAAAGAGTGGAATGTATTGGTCCCAATCCCTTTGATGTTCTTCCACTACTTTGGCCAAATGATTCTCCAACGTCTGATTGAATCTTTCGACCATTCCATCTGACTGTGGGTGATACGGTGTTGTACGAGTCTTATGTATCCCGAGTAGTTGGCAAACCTCTTGAAATAGTGAAGACTCGAAGTTTCTACCCTGGTCAGAGTGTAACTCCAAGGGAACGCCAAATCGACAGAACACCTCGTGAACTAGCTTTTTGGCGACTGTATGAGCTTCCTGGTTAGGTACTGCAAAAGCTTCTGGCCATTTGCTGAAATAGTCTTGCATGACGATGATATACCTATTCCCTTCTTCAGTAACAGGGAATGGCCCAGCTATATTGACAGCAACTCTTTCCCATGGTGCACCAACATTGTACACTTTCAGCCGACCTCTGGCTCTCGTTTGCGGTCCCTTTACTGAGGAGCAAGCTACACATTTTCTACACCAGTCCTCAACGTCTTCACGGCAATGCACCCAATAGAATCTTTTTCTCACCTTCTCCAGGGTTTTCTTCACTCCAAGATGTCCTCCGGATACTCCGTCGTGCACCTGTCTTAGCACTGACGCGACCTTATCACAGGGGACAACTACCTGTAAGGTGACCTCCTGTCCACTGGGTGATTCCCATTTCCTCTTGAGAACTCCATTATCAATTATCAGGCTGTCCCATTGAGCCCAGTAACTTTTTACTGTTGGGCTAAGCGCTGATATTTCACTCCAAGCGGGCCTCTGGCCACGTTGCTTCCACTCGATTACTGCCTTCAGGTCACTGTCGTCCTTCTGTGCGTCTTTCAATGATCGATTATCCCAGTCTTCGTCCAAAGCGTTCACCTGGATAATCCTTACGTTCTCTTTCTGTTTGTCACAATGTCGGCCCTTACTTCCTGAACTAACCTGGCGACGGCGGTCCTTTTGTCTTGCCTTTTTCTCGAGGCGCTTCTTCTTACGCGCCTCGTCCTCGACTTCCTTGTCCCGCTTTGCGTCTGCCTTAGTCCACGACCTTCCGCACGACCGCTCGCGCTCTTGTTCTCGCTTGCCGGAACGTTCGCGTTCCTGGTCTCGGTCTCGCTCGCGGTCCTTGACGCGTTCCCGCTCTCGTTCAGCGGGTCGCTCGCGGTGCCCGCTCCGATCGCTCCGCTCACGCCACTCGACTCGCTCGCACGGGCGCTCGGACTCGACCTTCGCATCGCGCTTGCGCCACGCCATCACCGCGGCCTCTTCACGTGACCAAGAAGTTCTTCTTCCCTTAGCCTTCCTGGGACAATCAATTCTAATGTGCCCCTTTTTGCCACACTCATAGCAAGTTGGTCCTCGTCGGGCTTTTATTTGTGCGGTCACTTCTCGAATACGGTCGTGTTGTGGGCCACCTTGACGTACTGCTTCCACCTCCAGAGCATGCGTCAAAGCTGCCTTCAGGGTCTGATGGTGACCCAGACGTACAGCAGCCCTGACTTCTGCATCTCGAATCCCATCAGTAAAGAATCGTAGAGTAGTAGCGCCAATCAATCCCGGTGTTGATGCATACGCCTTCCGAACCATACGTTCAATTTCCGTGGCCCATTGTTGCAAACCCTCGCTGCTCTTCTGTGTGCGTTCGCGGAGTTGAGCCCTGTAGACATGTTCAAGGTGTTTCTCCCCGAATCTAGACTCCAACGCTTCTAGCAGACAGGCTAGGGTATTGCAATCGCCGGAAATATTTTCGAGAATTTGTACTGCATCACCACGCAGAGCAAGCGTAAGAGCGGTTACCGCTTGATCGTCGTCCCAGTTGTTGCCTTTTGCGACCTTTTCGAATTGTAGACGGAAGGCCACCCATGACGTTGTTCCGTCAAAATGAGGTACCTGGAACGTCGGCAGAGCACTGGGTACAGGTATCACACCTTTGATACTTCCTTTCTGTACCTTATCATGGAGGAATTTTATTTCTTTCTCACACTCCATGATGGTGCTGTCTAGTGTCTCGAAACGCGCATCATGTTTGTCTATACGAGCATCCTGTTTGTCTATACGCGTATCTTGGTGGTCCATACGCGCTTCTTGTTTGTCTATGCGCGTATCTTGCTGGTCCATACGTGCATCTTGTTGTGTTGCTTTTGTTTTAAGCTCGTTGACCTCTTCTTTAGTTTTTTTCCACTTTCCGTTTAGTTCCAATACTAGTTGCTGGGATTTTGCCTGGGATTCTGCTACATTTTTAATTTGTGCCTGGGTTTCTGCCTGGGATTGTTTTATTTGAGCCTGGGTTTCTGCCTGGGATCTATCTATTTTTGCCTGGATTTCTGCCTGGGATTTTGCTATACTCAGCTTTATTTGCGCCGTCAAGTGAGCCAGTAACACCGATAAATCGGATCCGCTGCTGCCGGGAATAGTGCTGGTACTAGGCGCACTCACATTCGTCGGTGTTACGACGGCCGCATCTTCTACGGGTGCAGGGACACCAAGCGATTCTTCCTCTTGACGCGCCAAATCCATCGCTGCTTGTCGTCGCGTGCGAACTCTTTCGTCTTCCCTTGGCGTGACCGGCATGCCGCTTCTGACACCAATTGTTACGGGCTAGGGGTACTTAAACGCCGGTTAAGGGTTACGAAGTTTATTGGCAACGAAGGTACAGTCGATTGTAGGCAATGACAAGTAGAATGTAGCTTATGTCACACCGAAGTCTTCTCTTACGTCCACGAAGTCCGTGTTGTAAACACACAATAACGCTACAGATGTTTCTTCACGTAGTACTTACAGTTCTCGTTACAGTTGTCGCAGTAGGTCTTCTTTAAGATCGCTTCTTAACTGTCGCTGTTTTCGTATCGCTAGTCGAGTGTAGACTGACTGTGCGCCGGCGTCGCGCCGCCTATATATAGGCCAGCTGATCGAACATTCCAGATTCCTCTAGACGTAATAATAATACTGCATAACTTCGAGGTCACCGGCCATGTAAGTACCTATGGTAGTTCCCGGAAACGGGTTTCCAGAAATTTCGATGTCGACACTTTGTTGACAAAACTGTTGAGACCTGTACCATTCGATAGGCCGTCCTAAGTCTAGCAATGCGTTTTATTATTGTACCTAGAAAATGTCTAGATCTGGCGAAATAGGACTTAAAAGTGACACACTGCTTGTCACGCGATATTGAACCTTATGCCATCGACATAAGGTCCATTCGTAACAGTACCCATCAAAAGGCATAGAATTTATCAGAGATTCTGTCTCGCGTAGATTACGCTCATGAATATCACTATTTACAAAAATACAAAAACACATACACAACAACACAACATACACATTAAAATACGTATACAAAAACACACATACATTTTCAAAAATAGAAACCGAAAAAGAAAGAAAGAAAAAGTTTATTTGCGGTAAGCGTGACACAAAAATTTACAAAAACACAAAAAATAAGAAGTAGTTGAGGGAAACATGCGTCACATCCACGCAAAACGGCTGTCGCTCAGCATTATGCTGCGACCCTATGCAAAACAGAGTCCAGCGCTGGTTTTCAACGACAGCCGGCGGTGACCTTTGGCAAAACTGGTTGTCAGACTTTGGGACTTGTAACAGCTCGTAAAGATTGTTAACGATCCACGAATAACAGCTGTGACCAACAGCTTAGCATACTTTCAAAAGCACCGAGAGGTTTTGCCCATCTACGGACCTACTGCAGCAAGTGTAGCTTAACCTGATCGATAGTCAGATCAATCTCCCTCTGACGTAACATCGTTGGTCGTGTTATTGGGTTTAACATTGCATCATCTCGCTCCTATTTACTATTTACTCAGTTTTCTTTTTTAAATGAATTGTCTTAATAAACGAGCGTGCTTTACCATCAACGATTGCATCACTTCTTACCATCAGGCGGGATTGCCGTCTAGTACCAGTTTATAATTATTAAAAAAAAGACCCGTGCCGTTGTTATATGCCGGCAGAAGTTACCACCCACCAGATAAAGTCTTGCCGTCAAGCGATTCTTCGTGGTCCGGCATGATGTATGGTGAAGCCGTACGGAGGACGGGTCTGAGCAGTTGTGTTGCGTTTTGTGGCGGGTACGATGCGCCAAATGTTGTTGAGTCGGGAGTTTGGTCGTGGAGAGTCTCCAGATCAATCTCCCTCTAGCGCAGCACCCGGCAGACCAACACAACCAAATGATTGTGTTGGTCTTGGGTTTAACATTGCATCACCTCTCTCAACTGCCGTCATCCTTCCTATTCCTAAGTTTTTTAAGTGAATAGGCTTAATAAACTGGTGCGCTTTACCACCGACGATTGCATTACTGCTTACCATCAGGAGGGATTGCAGTCAAGCACTAGTTTATAATTATTTAAAAAAAAGATCCGTGCCGCTGTTATATTGCTTTGCCAGACGGCCCTCTGTGACTATTTCAGGAAATATCGATATGTAATTATATAGTTGTTACAGTCATGAATCCTATTACATTCACAACCTAACACTGACCTGGGGCCTTGGTATGATCCGTGTACAGTAGTTTTACTTGTTATGTTATATGTATTTATAGTATTTTTAAGTTTTAATAGTATAGTATTGTATTTGTAGTGATATTTTTTATATATTAGTTTACAAGTATTTTTATGTTATAGTTTGTATTGTATTTTCTATGGGCCCTAGTGGCTTGAATTAAATGAATAAATAAATAAATAAAACAATTCACCGTTTGTAAAAAAGGGATAGCGCTATACATTATATGTTATTTTGTATAGCTCCTTCCTTGTCTGATACTGGAGTTATGATCATTTTAATACGTCAAACCTGTAAGTTGTAAAAAACGTATGAGAATTTAAATGTAATAAAATTGTTGAATTGCTTATACACATTATTTTCCAAAATATAAAATAAGTTGACTAAGGTCGGAGTTGTAACACTTTCCGGATCAATTGCCCGTAGGACCGATGCCTTATGGGGCCGACGGGTTCCCGAGTGGCGACCACGCACCGGAAGACGCAGCGTGGGTAGGCCCCCGACAAGGTAGACCGACGACCTGGTGAAGGTCGCGGTAAACCACTGGACGCGGAAGGCGCAACCAGTCGTAGCGGAGATCCTTGGGGGAGGCCTATCTCCAGCAGTGGACGTCTATCGGCTGAAATGGTGATGATGATGAGGAAGGTCAGCGTTCCCTGTTCTGAGAAGAAAGGCCGAAATAATAATCCGGAAATGACGATTTCCTATATTTGCCACCCTAATTGCGTGACAAATTATTACTATGAATTGGAATCATTCTGAAGCATTATCACTAATCCATTGTTCCATATGTACGAAAAACGTATCTGCTGAACAACGTAAATAACGCAATGAATTTTGTGAAACTGTCATAATAAAACCCATTGCTACTATTAGTGTGTTATAAAGACCCTGCTGCATTGATAAAATATTAAACTAAGGTAGATATATGTCATTAGCGCACTGAAAATGAAGCGTACAAAAGGAAGGAAAGTCCTGTATCTCGCCTTAGTCACTCTCGATACACTCGTAAAAACAAACGACAAACACTAACAGCGCAAACGACAAACACTAGCCATCTTTTTCTTCTCTATGCTTTAGATTGTGCCCCATCTCACTCACACTGTACCAATGTATGCCGAATAAAAATATGCATGTGTGCTGCTGCTGTGTTCGGCACATTTTTTTTGGTCAGTTTGTTAGAATATATCGTATCTGTTTAATATTTTATCAATGCCCTGCTGAATAGGAAGAAGCTTGATAAATTTATATAAAAAAATAAATATAGTTTTAAAACCTAAAAAACCATGCTTTTAAAAAATATCAAACTAAAAAGTTAAAAATAATTTAATAAAAAGCGTGAGGCGCTTTGTGCCATAATTTTTGTATGTTAAGCGCCTCACGATTTTTATTAAATTATTTTTAACTTTTTAGTTTGATGTATTTTAAAAGCATGTTTTTTTAGGTTTTTAAACTATATTTATTTTCAAGTTTTTAGTTGGATATTCTTTAAAAAAAAAATGAACGAACGAACGTATTGAAAACGGTGGGACATTTTACAGTACCTACCGCTGACTCGTAGTCCAAAGAGTTAGAGACGGCCAAACAAACAAGTAAGCAAATATACAAAAGCTGAAGAAGCTAATAAAAAACATGTAAAAATTGAGTTGCAAGCGTCTTCAGACCGTTTGCTAAATGGAATGGCCTGGCATCCCATTGATTCGACTGCCAGCCCAGTGCCGAGCCATGAATTCATGCTTCGACTGTCCTTATTCCTTAGAATATGTACTACAGTCATAATAGTAACGGCTAGAGGCTGGGCAGGGACGTCTTTATCGTAACTATTGAACCGATTGCTTTGAAATTTTGCAGACGTAAAGTTAGGATTAAATAATAGGGTACTTTTTATCCCGAAAAAATTTTATATTCCTGAGGGAAATCTAAAAAGCGCGATATAACCGAACTCAGCGCGGGCGAAGCCGCGGGCGGAAAGCTAGTGTGTGATATCTTAATGTGGCTATAGTAAAAATCGTGGTGACGTAGTGGTTAAAACCACCAGCCTCTCAAGTATGAGTGTGCGGGTTCGATTCCAAGTCAGGCAAGTAGCAATGTAACTTTCCTAAGTTATATGTACTTTCTGGCGTGGCGGCCACGTACTGGAAGACGCAGCGTAGGGAGGCTCCCAACAAGGTGGACCGATGATCTGGTGAAGGTCGCGGGAAGCCGATGGATGCGGGCAGCACAAGACCGGTCGGCGTGGAAAGCCTTATTATTATTATTATTTATTTATTTTCTTAATGTCCACTTGTACAATAGGATAAATGCTATGCCCCGCAAAACCGTTTTCACGGTTTGTCTGCGGGAACGGAACAAACAGTGTATCAATATTTAATCAGCAATAATTAAAAATGCAACAATATTACATAAAAAAAAAAAAAGCTATATCAATAATATCAGGTCTTACAAAATTGCTTACAGACTACTGAGTAAGAACATTTTAAGTGCTCTTGCAAATTTACGTTTTATTTTCTGACCTCTTATGTCAGCAGGCAATTGGTTGAGCCAGTATGGTACTCTTTTGTCCAGCGTTCGGTCGCCAAAATAATTACTGACTCTTGGTACATTAAATTTACCTGCTGACACCATCTTAGTTGCGTAGTTATGGGTTATTAGCGAGTGACGCTCCCAGCTACCATAACTGCTGACCAGAACAAGATACTTATGCTTTAGGCTGACAGGAAGAATTTTACAAATTTTAAACAACTTATTGTAATCATCTTTACATTTGTTTTTGGTTTTCTTGCTTACTATTAGTTGGAAGGAGGCCTTTGTCCAGCAGTGGACATCTAAAGGCTGAAGAAGAAGAAGAATAGAATAGAATAGAATACTCTTTATTATGTACACCATATAGATTACAAAAACATAAATATAATTAGATAAGAAGATAATATTATAAGAAGATATACTTTCTAAGTATATCTTGGACACCAATGACTGAAGGTGAAGGAAAACTTCTTGAGGAAACCTGGACTTGTTAGTCTCAAATCGCCAACCCGCATTGAGCAAGCGTGGTTATTACGCTCAGTCCTTCTCTGTATGAGGAGAGACCTGTGCCCAGCAGTGGGACGTTAAAAGGTTGATGATGATGATGATAGTAAAAAGCTGTGTGCTGTGAGCAGTGGTGGCAGTGGTAGGTTTGAAAGACGTCAGGTGCTTTACTTTGTGTAAATATTCTCATCACCATTGCTCTCAAAACGGTGAAGGAAAACGTCGTGAGGAAACCGGCATGTCCTAGAGGTAAAACTTCAAAGACATGTGACATCTACCAACCCGCACTGGGTCCGCGTGGTAGATTACGGCCCACTCCTTGTCACCTACATTTGCATAAAAAAAAATGTTAGATGCGTCTTTTTTCCTTATGACGGCAGTACAGGAGGCCTGGGTGCCAGGAGTGGGAAAATTATTGGCTAATTATGTATAGTAAAAGCTTGGATATAGGTAGACCAGCGTAGCTATACCCAATCATTTGATACGCTTTCATGCCAATTCGAAAATCAAACAATGTGTTCAGGCATAATAAACACTATAAAAGTGGCAACATTTGATATGTGTTTTTGTAATTATTGGGAGTTTTTGGCGGGAAGCTAAGATGAGTGCCACGCTCATTTTTCATTGGACTTTTAAATTATTTATAGTGTCGTTTACTAAATAAAAACGCTTGATTTATGTAGTAAAAAGTGCATTCAGTGAATAATTCATAAAGAACAGTGAAATGTTGTAGCATAGTGGCCACATCATGGCTTTGTACCAAAACTTCCTCCTAGTGTCAGTTCACGCGGGAAACGAAAGCAGATAGGTTTAGTTAGGATAAGTTTAGGCTAAGGTACAAAAGAAGACAAGATATAATTAAGACATGGCTTAAAGGTCTTAGAAACCAGGCCATAAAATCCCAAAAAAAAAATGTAATTATTATTGTGGCAACATTGTTTTCATTGTCAATGTCAAATTGACGTTATGACTAGTTTATAGTTTATCTGTGACACTTTGTAAACTTGAAAATGAAAATTAAAAGGACTATCGATCAATTTCGGAAAGTGGTTTTAATAATATTGCAATTGCTATGATTTATTTACAGTTTTTGCTGAGGCCAAACATGGCAAATTATTGTTAGAAAATGTGTTATTCGATTTAAATTCCTTCTCTTAACAGAATGAAAATCTTAAAAGAATTTTTAAAAAGATACCATTAACATTGATCAAATTTCAACAAAGCCAGAAAACGAAGGATTTGGAAAGAAAAAGTTTTTTCCCAGCTGTGGGATACAAAAAAGTTTATAAAAAAAGTTGGTGTGTTCTTCATTTTCTTATTATTAGCGTATCAATAGCAAATTTGTTTTTTATTTCTTGAGCCCAAAATTCTGCAATACGAATACCATTCGCTAATGAAGCCGATCGATCTGCCCTATCACTTCCAAAGGTAAGGACCTAATGGATAATCGAAATAGATGGAAAGTGAGCCATTATCTGTGGAGAGTCATCGCATATACATCGGGGTCTGAGATAATCCCCCCACTTGTAGAGGTTATCCTTGGTGCGGTCTACATGTGTGGTTCCAATTCACAAAATGTATCATATTAAAATAAATAAATATAAATGTCTAATTAATAAACACCAAACAGCAAGTAAAATTTAATGCCCCCCAACTCCTGATTGTAAGCAGTGATGCAATCGTTGATGGTTAAGCACGCTAGTTTATTAAGAGCCTATTCACTCTAGCCTTCATCATCATCAACCTTTTATCGTCCCACTGGTGGGCACAGGTCTCCTCTCACACAGAGAAGGATTGAGAGCGTAATCACCACGCTTGCTCAATGCTAGTTGGCGATTTCAGCCTTAAAAGTCCAGGTTTCCTCAAGATGTTTTTCCTGCACCTTTTAATCAGTCTATGGTGTCCAAGATATACTTAGAAAGTACATATAACTTAGAAAAGTTACATTGGTACTTGCCTAACCTCTAGCCTTCAAGGCACTTAAATGGTAGTCCGACGGAAATACCACCGCTGGCAAATTGTTTCAATCCCTAGATATACGCGGTATACAAGAAGAGGCGAAACACTTCGTTCGGATCGTTGTGGTCGTACGACGGGGAAAGAGAGGAAGTGCTAAGTGCTTTCTATCATAGTTTTAAAAGTGAACAGAGTTTGAGCACGCATTAACGCCAAGGTCAAGTCATTCCATAGCCGTACTGATGGAACAGTAAAGGATTTATACCAGAAACCAGTACTAACTTATTACTGGAAATATGATCTTCTCCTTCAACCTATAGAGGTCCACTGCTGAACAAAGGCCACCCCCAAGGCTTTCCACAATGACCGGTCTTATGCTGCCCGCATCCTTCGGCATCCCGCGATCTTCACCAGGCCATCGGTCCACTTTGTTGGAGGCCTATCTACGCTGCATCTTTCGGTACGAGGTCGCCACTCCAGAACCTTACAACCCTATACGCCATCGGTTGAAAGATGTCTTCAAGCTCCTGGACTGGAAAGAACTTGGCGTCGACATCAACGGCGAATACATCACTAACCTCCGAATCATCATCATCATCATGTCAGCGTTAATCCCAGTCGCATCCGTAGCTTTTCAGCTTTGGAGTCGGGGATCCGCTTCAGTCTAAATGCTAATTTTGGCTAAACTTCGATATTTTCCCTAACCTCCGAATCGCAGATGATATCGTGGTCATGGAGGAGACCTTGGAAGACTTGAGCAAAATGCTCAATGACCTCAGCAGAGCTTCCCAACAAGTGGATCTAAAGATAAACATGGATAAGACGAAGGTCATGTCGAAATATGATTAAAATAATGTAATTTTGTGGAGTGTTTAGATTACACCTCTATGATCTCTAGTCTGTTTCACTACAAAGATTTTGTCTATAGAAAACAAATTTACTTGTGTATTGTGATATTTTGTCATGTGTTTTTATTTATACACGGTTTAAAACAGATATTATTCATGGGTGTCGCGTAGGAGTACCTATGGTGTCCTAAAATATTAATAGCCCACTTACTATGTTAAAATCATGTTGCCTAAAATAATCGCCTCGTGCTTGAATTAATTATTTCTTCAAACTAAAAATGTAGGTAGTGGGTATTTAAACTAAATACGTGTTTACGGGCCGCCAGAAGGTCGTCATAACAAGGGGTACTTTATATTAGTTTTTTTTTAATGATTATAAACTAGTGCTTGACTGCAATCCCACCTGATGGTAAGCATTGATGCAATCGTTGATGGTAAAGCGCACTAGTTTATTAAGCCTATTCACTTAAAAAACTTAGGAATAGGAAGGATGACGGCAGTTGAGCATGTGCAATGCAATAGTACCAACCCAACCCAAGACCAACACAAACAAACAATGCTGCGCTAGAGGGAGATTGATTTGGAGACTCTCCACGACCAAACTCCCGACACAACAACATTTGGCGCATCGTACCCGCCACACATCGCAACACAACTGCTCAGACCCGTCCTCCGTACGGCTTCACCAGACATCATGCCGGAACACGACGGATCGCTTGGCGGCAAGACTTTGTCTGGTGGGTGGTAACTTATGCCGGCAGCCGATGTTATGGCCTACCACCGAGAGAAGAGTTTATTAAAAACCTATTGACTCTAGCCTTGAAGACACTTAAATTGTAGTCAGACAGAATGACTGTACTATTACATGACTTGATTCTGTCATCATCGGACGACCCGTCGTACGGCGAGTTTCCACCCTTACGTTGTTGACACCACTACGATCCGGACGAAGCGTTTTGCCACGTCGTTTATACTACGTATATCAAGAGATAAAAATCTTCTAAACAGAATACCTATATTAAAAATTACTAAAATCAATTCAATAGTCAACCGTGAACACTATCTTCAAGACTTACGTTTATTCTGCCAGCTCAAGCTATCCGAAACAACTTCTTTCAGCCAATCAATCTTGAACTTAATGTTTTAGCAACAAAGTATATAATTAAATAAGGAAATATGATAGACTAGCTGTTGCCCGCGACACCGCCCGCGTGGACTTCAGTTTATAGCGCGCGGTGGTTCCCGTAAATTAAAAAGAGCTCAGTTGACATAAAACAAGCGCCTGTTAAAATAATGGGAGCAATATGTAGTACGTCCGCGTTAGCTCCCGTTTTCGAATTATTTTTTGTTACTGCTCTGCTCCTATTGGCCATAGCGGGATTTTATATAGCCTATGTTCTTTCTCAGGCTCTAGACTATCTGTGTACCAAATTTCATTACAATAGCTTCAGTAGTTTTGGCGTGAAAGCCGGACAGACAGACAGAGACACTTTCACATATGAGTATGGATTGTTTATTAGCTTGATGTGTCTGTATAAGTAACAAGCGACCCGCCCCCATAGGCCTTACTCTCTAAGTACATCAAGAAAAATACAAGACCATAGAAAGTAGGTCGATAACGATGAATCCAATTATAAATAATTATCTTTTCGGATGGGTAAAAACACACCTGGAGTTAGGACAGGTGTCAAATCGTTTTATTATTAGTTCGTGCTTTGGACTAATTTCACACCCCCACCCTATGTCAATATGATAATGAGCGCGCGTTGTGTTCAGGATGAAATTGAGTCATGTAATTCCCTCGAATTACATGACGACTGGAACAATTTGCCAGCGGCGGTGTTTCCGTCGGACTACAATTTGAGTGTCTAGACTCTTAATAAACTAGTGCGCTTTACCATCAACGATTGCGTCACTGCTTACCATCAGGCAGGATTGCGGTCAAGCTCTGGTTTATAATATGTAAAAAAAAAAAACATCCTATTGGAAATCGACAGGCTGGAGACTCTACACATGTGCTCCAGGCCAATAATATTAATAAATCTCGGTGGTAGGCCATAACATCGGCTGCCGGCAGAAGTTACCACCCACCAGACAAAGTCTTGCCGCCAAGCGATTCGTCGTGTTCCGGCATGATGTCTGGTGAAGCCGTACGGAGAACGGGTCTGAGCAGTTGTGTTGCGATGTGTGCCGGGTACGATGTGCCTAATGTTGTTGTGTCGGGAGTTTGGTCGTGGAGAGTCTCCAGATCAATCTCCCTCTAGCGCAGCCTCGTTTGGTCGTGTTGGTCTTGGGTTTAACATTGCATCACCTCGCTCAACTGCCGTCATCCTTCCTATTCCTTAGTTTTTTAAGTGAATAGGCTTAATAAACTAGTGCGCTTTACCGTCAACGATTGCATCACTGCTTACCATCAGGCGAGATTGCAGTCAAGCACTAGCTTATAATTATTTAAAAAAAAAAATTAATCAAGATTTGCATGCCCATATGACGACATAACATGGAAAAATAAACTCTATGATTACATCTATATAACGATTATTTATCCATGTTTTCAAAGAAATAAATGATTTGATTGTATTAGATTTGATATGTTCGAAAAATGTGTTAGCTTAACAACGTAACCAACGCAATGAATGTTGTTCAAATATCAACAAGAAACCCGTTTCTGATTATCAGAAGACTCATGCCGTCAGGTGCTCAATGAGTAGGGCCCCAACTTCGCAAGCCTTTGACGTTTAGATTATCACTAGCGGCCGCCAGCGACTTCGTTCGCATGGAATTAGTTATGCTCCGCTCCTATTGGTCGCAGCGTGATGCTATATATGATGAAGCCTTCCGAAATTAATGGGCTATCCAACGCAATAAGAACTTTTCAAATCCGACCAGTAGGTCCTGGGATTGGGTTGTATCCTAAAAATTAATTTAATGTCCATCGGATAGATTTATAAAAAATATTGAACACGTATTTTTTATTTTTTCTGTCATTCAAATACTTACGAAGATATATTGATTTGAAATGTCGCATGACGTCACGCCGTGGTACAAAATATACAACGGCGTGACGTAATTAACCCCCACTCCGTAACTTTAATACGCTATATCTCAGTAGAGTTTGGTAATTTCGACAAAATAAAAAACACGGGTCTTAATTTTGTTATTATCTATAAGACGGACTAATTATTTTTATGATTTTCATACCATGGATACATCCCTGCGTTCAAACAAACAAACAAACTCTTCAGCTTTATACACTATGTAACAAAAACCCTGTTGTTCCTTTCAGGGACATACAATTATATTTACTTACAATTACATCATTAATGAAATTATAATTTTTTTTTTAAATATTGACTAGTCGAGGGGTCAATATCAAATAACTATTAAAATCGACACATTCGACAAAATGTTTAGAATATCTGACTTTATAAGTTAAAGAGGTTGCCGGGAACGTTCTACTTATATCTTCTTCATGCAGAATTGCAAAGGTAAGAAATTAGTTAAAGATTACAAATATTACTAATTAAATATTTATTTTAATTATAATATTTGTTGAACAAAATTTTATAAATGATATGTTTTATTACATCCGTATACCGATTCTTAAAACGTAGGCAGAAGGAAAAACAGGGTTTTTGTTACATATTTTATACTAGCTTTCTGCCCGCGGCTTCGCCCGCGTGGAGTTCGGTTATATCGCGCTTTTTGGATTTCCCTCGGGAACATCAAATTTTTCCGGGATAAAAGGTAGCTTATGTCCTTTCTCAAGGTCTAAAGATTGTCTGTGCCGAATTTCATCAAAATCGGTTCAGTAGTTTTGGCGTGAAAGCCGGACAGACAGACAGAGATACTTTCGCATTTATAATATTAGTATGGATTAGTATAGATTTAGGTTTTCTTTCGTTTAATGAGAAAAACGCATCAAAATATAACATGCAATTTAGAAGAACCACGCAGTCACACAGACAGACGTCTAAAGCGCCTCTGGTCCGCAGAGTACCGCCAACAGACTGGATTGCCCGTGTAAAGTTCACTTATCCCCCATAGAAAAGGGAGGATCATCCGACGAGACGGGTGTTGTGGCTGGCGAGCACTTGCCCGGCGGTTAATGCCGTGAAGTTAAATCATCACCACCTTGTTGTTTACCTTGGGGGCCGCCCTACACTGTGTCTTTCGGTACGTGGCCGCCACTCAAGAACCTTGCCGCCCCATCGGCTTTGTCTCCGACTCGTGATATTATCATCATCAATCTTTTTATCGTCCCACTGCTGGGCACAAATCTCCTCTCATACAGGAAAGGATTAAGCGTAATCACCACGCTTGCTCAATGCGGGTTGGCGATTTCAGACTTAAAGTCCAGGTTTCCTCAAGAGGTTTTCCTTCACCTTATAATCAGTCATTGGTGTCCAAGATATACTTAGAAAGTACATATAACCTAGAAAAGTTACATTGGTACTCGCTTGGCCCGGAATCGAACCCGCACACTCATACTTGAGAGGCTGGTGTTTTAACCACTAGGCCACCACGACTTCACTATATACGCCAGATTAATACAAATTTTAATTATATTAAAGAGGCTATTGTATAAATTGGCTATTGAGTGAGATTGAGAAATTCTACGGAGAGTTTTACACATCAACACACGCACCTGTTTTAAGCCTGGCAAATGATCCTGGAGCCAGACTAACCCGACACTACATCGACGATATCCCGGACGTATCGACGTATCCTCGTACAAGCTGTACGAGAATGGTATGGCCTCGTAACAGCTCAAAAATTATAAGGTGGCTAGAGATGATGGAATTACGGCTGAGCAGAAGGTGGGTGGCAATCAGCTAAACCAGCTGTTTTCTAGAGTCATTACGAAAAGCTGAACGGGCGAAATTATTCAAACGCTCAATAGCCTTTTCGGACAATCCCAAACTTCGAACTGTTAATAAGAACTTCTTAACTTTTCTGTGGACCTCATAATATATTCAGTATTTTGTCAGACTCTCTAATTGTCGCATGATCACAAAGACAAAAACCTCGTCTTCAAGAAAACATTCTAAAATTAACAAAATATAAATAAATAGAATGAGAAAGTGTGCAATACTTTATTATTTTATTTAACTCGATTCGAAAATTAGTATCTTTCGATGCCCTTTTTGGCACACCGTCGAATAATCTATTAATTCTGTAAAAAACAAAGATGAAAGCGGAAATCCTGTTGCGCCTACATACAAAAATACATACATGTAAGCTGTAGCAACTAGCAAGTAATGTATTCATGTGTTTTTTTTTTTTTTTTGCAAACAAATTACTTACACAATTTAAAAAGCTGCAAAATCGAGGGAAAATATCGAAGGGGTTATAAAAAATTTACCCGCATCACATTCAAGAGGAAATGTGCCCTAAAGGTTGGCAGAATAACCACTTTGTATGGCAATGCTGATTCTTTGGCTAAAAAATAGGCCAACCCTCTGGTCACATGTAGAGTCGACCAACCTGGTAGAGCGTACGAGTGCTGCACTACAGGCAGTCTCCGAATGGGGCAAAGCCAATCTTGTACCATTCAATGCCGCCAAAACACAGGCGTGTCTTTTCACCGCCAAAAGGAGCCCGTTCACCTTGGCTCCTACTTTTCAGAATGTATCCTTGTAGTGCACCGACCGCCTTCAGCTTTTGGGAGTTGAGATTTCCTCGAACCTAAACTTTGGGGGGTTCATTGAGTCCAAGGCCAAGGTGGCTGCCAGAAAACTTGGCGTCATCGCGAAGGTCCGGCGGTACTTCACACCGGGGCAGCTTCTAATGTTATACAAAGCACAGGTCCGTCCGTGTGTGAAGTACTGCAGCCACATTTGGGCTGGTGCTGCGAAATGTCACCTGGCTACTTTGGATTCAGTGGAGAGGCGTGCGAAGAGGCTAATTGGTAACCCTGATTTAACTCTAGACGGTCTCCAAAGCCTAGAGCACAGGCGTAGAGTAGCCAGCCTTTCGTTGTTCTATAGGATGCATTTTCAATCCAAAGTAGCCAGTTGACATTTTGCAGTAAAAGCCCAAATGTTGCAGTACTCCACACACGAACGGATCTGTACTTTGTGCAACATTAAAAGCTGCCCTGGTGTGAAATACCGCCGGATCTTTGCGTTAACGGCAAGATTCCTGGCAGCTGGTAGCTTTGGACCAAATAAACCACCCAAAGTTTAGGTTCGAAGAAATCTCCAACTCCCAAAAGTTGAAGGCGGTCGGTGCACTCCACAGATAAGCTCTGAGAAGTAGGAGCCAAGGTGAAAGGGCTTCTTTTGGCGGTGAAAAGCCACGCCTGTTTACATATAAAGTTGACAGACTTTTGGAGGTCAAATAGTTTTTTTTTTTTATACCTTAACTTTATTACAGTTTGTGCATGCTAAACTACTCACTGAATGGAACTTTTCTCATCTTGTTCACTATCTTAAAAATCCGTAAATCCACAACCGTAGTTAAAGGCGAAATACCCAAGGTTTCGTTTAATGCCTCACGAAGAGCATAAAATTTAAATGAAAGTAAAACGTTTTAAACTAATTAATATGCAAGCAAAGTTTTTTTAGCTTTTAGCGATATTTATTACAGACTGGGTGTAATGGATTAGCTTACTCTGTTTGTTTTTATTTCTGATATTTCTATTCTTTTATTGGATCGTAGGGTTGATGGCGACATTTATCTGGAATTCTGGGGAGTCAAATTGTTTGATAATGTTGTTGGTATTTCCTTCGATAATTGAACTGCGTTTCTGAGGCGCGATTTTCTGGAAAACTTACACTCAGCACACCCGTGGAATACAAAAATGTAAGAGTAGGATAGGAGAAGGGAGTTACTGCAGTGTACAGCGATGCACTCCTCGCGTGATGGTGGGTGGAGGCCTCCACAATTTGTTCACTTTTCACTTTTGTTGTAGGATTCAAGGGGTAATTATTGATTTAAAAGGATTGTATGTTTAAAGCGGCCGGCGCGCCATGATAATGATTTTTTGATGATGTGTTGACACAGAGGTTCCTTGCTCTATGGGTGAAGTAGAGAGAAGTTGGCTGTTGTTTTTTGTAAGTTTTTCCGACTTAGTCTCTAGACCTTTAAGCCAGATGTATGGAATTAGGAATTGCATGGGAAGGAATCGGGAAGTTTGAATGTGCTTGGTGTAAGAATGGTTACATGATTATTGTGTTTTGAAAAATATAAAGCGTGTGATTTATATTATTCCAACCCCAATGATTTCTATCATGTAAATAAATATTTTATATGATTTATTTTCATCCGTCTTCTTTCCTCAGCCTATAGAGGTCCACTTCACCAGTTCATCGGTCTAACTTGTGGGGTCCTCCCTACGCTGTGTCTTCCGATCACATTGCACGTAGAACCGATTGCCGATAGGGCCATGAGGTTCTGGAGAGGCGGCCACGTACCGGAAGACCGGAATTCATTTTAGTTATTGTTAAATCCGGGAGGTGTCCAGTGATATTGGTTGGTTGGCTCTTACCAACGAGTTCTATGTCGGAAGTCAGAGTCCAGAAAGGCAGTCCAGTTGGTTCATTTAATTGCTACACTACTGCTCTCTAAATGACGAGGATCATGAGGATAACAGCATCTTCTAAAACCAAGTTACTTCCATAATACCAGTAGTAGAAACGTTGTAGTCCTAGATTTATTAATAATTTTTGGGATTATTACAATGATTGATCATATGCCTGTGGGCCAAATTAACCACCACGTAGAGCCCTGACAAAATCCTCCCAGAAAAAATACTATCCTAGCTCACTACTGCATATTAAACATATAATATATATATAAGACTATAGAGCAGAATAAACAAAAAACCATTTCATAATTCACCGCCATTCGAGCTGAGGATAAAAAGGTTCAGAAGTGATTAGGCGTAACAGATCCCCTGGGATGAACACGCTCAACAATCCTGGACACGTTCCCCAACTGATAAATGTTATTTTAAACACGTTCTGCTATATCCTTGTGATATCAGAAAGTATTGTTGCGATCTATAAATTTATATTTTACGGCTAATAGACGAATTGCGGCCACACCTGATTTTAGCCAGGCACAACTAGGTGCAGTAGGCCAAATGCGGTTAAACCTTTGTTCGTATCGGTCTGCATAACACAGTAACTGGGATCGGCAGTTGCTCCATCTAAAATACTATATATATATATATAATATTCAGCTGGATCCAGTTAGACTGGAAACTGACCCCAAGATTTTTGAGAAAAGGCAGGCCGATGGTATGACCTATGACCCATACAATACAACTAACTGTGTTTGTGGTTGAACCTCTACACGGTCGTGTAAATATAACAAACTAAGCCTGTTTGTATTATAAATATTAAATGTTTCTCACACTAAACTATCTTTAATAACCCATAATAACACCAAAAGGGACACTTACGATCGAGCCATCAAATTAAGAAAGAAAAGAAGGAAAACTTGTTTATTCCGCACAAACAAAACGCACATTACAATAATAATAAACAATAAACACATTATTATAATAAAAAAGATTTATATATAATGTATATAGATGAAAGATTATATAGATTGACGCTATTACATTAAAAAATATTTAGTAACGAGTAAAAGTACGTATCCACTCAGCTTTGTTCAAAGCCGTTTAGCCTCTCTATTTTTTAATGAAATTTTGTTTTTGGAACATAGCCTTTTCGAACTCTTATTTGTATGCAATGTGTCTTATTTTAACGTTGCATTAATTATTTCACGAAAATATCGCAATTGAATGTTTAAAAGTGTTGATTTATGCTCGTGACTGTAGCAATTATTAACAAGTATACGATTTGAGTAGAAATACATTGACACTAGAACGAGGACTACAACACAACTTGCCGGCGGCGGTGTTTCCGTCGGACTACAATTTGAGTGTCTTCAAGGTTAGAGTATAAGAGATAGGCTGTTAATAAACTTGCGCGCTTTACCATTCACGATCGCATCACTGCTTACCATCATCGGGATTGCAGTCAAGCACTGGTTTATAATATATATATAAAAAAAAAGGGTAACCGACATAGCTCGAAGAATTGCAACACTAAAGTGGCAGTGGGCTGGACACATTGCCCGTAGGACCGATGCCCGATGGGGCCGACGGGTTCTCGAGTGGCGACCACGCACCGGAAGACATAGCGTGGGTAGGCCCCCGACAAGGTGGACCGACGACCTGGTGAAGATCGCGGGAAACCGCTGGATGCGGGAGGCGCAGGACCGGTCGTCGTGGAGAACCTTGGGGGAGGCCTATGTCGAGCAGTGGACGTCTTTCGGCTGAAATGATGATAATGATGACATTGACACTAAATAAAGCATTGTGAACACTTCCCTAACCTTTTCCGAGTCACTTTCAATATCACTGGATGAATCAAAATCAAAAGTTAATTATTCAAATTAGGATTAAAATCAGCACTTTTTGAACGTCAGTATTACATAAGACAGTCCCCCAAAACGCCCCCCCTCCGTAATCGTCAGAAAGGACAAAGGTATAATGTGGTTTTCATGCTGGGGGATCTTAATATATAAAGACGGGCACCCATCCGAGGACTAGCAGTGGCAAGCATAGCTTAACCTGATCAATCAACCCGTTTTCTTAGCCCCTAAAGAAACCATCTCTGTTAATAAGTCACGGTAACACGCGCGAGACGGTTTGCGTGACGTCACAGTGGTGCGTGTTTGAGTGACGTCAGTATGATGCGTTGTTTGCATGCAGCGTTGTCGCCTTGAAATACTTTCTACAACTCAACACAATTTCTTCTGGTACCAATCAATCACAAATTACGTGTTGAAATTGTTATAATAAATTAGAATTATAATTACTACTTACTTTGGTTGCCTGCAAGAGATCGCATTAGCGATAAGGCTGCCCATTGTATGCTTTTTGTGTTGAATGTATTTCATTCTGTGTTTGATTGGTGTACATTAAAGAATAAATAAGTAAATACTAGGTTAATTTGTAAATAATAAAACTGAAACAAGTGTCGCAAGGCTAGTATATTTAGTTTTTACTAGCGGCCGCGCGCAACTTCGTCCGGGTATTTTTTATATGCTACGCTCCTATTAATCGCAGCATGATGTTACATAGCCTAAAGCCTTCCTGGATTAATGGGCTATAAAACGCAAAAAGAATTTTTCAAATCGGGCCAGTAGTTCCTGAGATTAGCGCGTTCAAACAAACAAACAAACTCATCAGCTTTATACAAAGTGGTGCTGACAATATGACAATAAATGAAAACACAGACCATGCTGGTTCATAGGAATAATCCTGAACCATAGAAAAAAACCTAGCACAAAAAATAAAAAAAAAATGAAAATTTCAAACAAACTAAATCGCTTAAAATTGCAAACGGAATAGAACATCCTTTAAAATATCGGTTTAATGACCTCCGATCAGCGGGCGACAGCGCGTTCCTGTATCGACTTGCTTTTTCGCGCCATTATTATTAAAGTTTAGTACCGCTGGATGCGGCGGTCATCAACCTCTAAGCGCTTATCAACATGTACATCATGTAGAAAATGTGAAAAAAGAAAAATTATTTCCTGCGACTAAACTAATGCATATATTTATATAATTTTTTATGGGTAGACTGAGAATGTGTTGAGGTACACGATGTTTAATTTATTGTCGTATTGTCAGCACCACTCTGTATATTAGTATAGATTACTGTAGCGGCATCGTGCCTACCACGAATGATTTTAAACAAGGTTCAAGTGGACTAGTATTTAGGATAGAAATATAATAGGAACTATAAGCAAATATGTGATAGAATGATGCTTTCCGAGTATATCCCTATGATTAAAGTACTACAAGCGACAAACCACTTACCTCCAACCTTCAGATGCGGAGTTCGTAGACCACCAGATCAGATCACGAGAAGACACACATAGACACAATTCAGTGGCAGACTCCCCAACTTTATTAATTTTGAATCTGAGGCCTAAATCCCCCCGGGGGTTACTTTAAATCATCATCATAAACCTTTTTATCGTCCCATTGCTGGGCACAGGTCTCCTTTAATACAGAGAAGGACTGAGCGTAATCACCACGCTTGCTCAATGCGGGTGGGCGATTTCAGACTTATAGTCCAGGTTTCCTCAAGATGTCATGAATCAGTCATTGGTGTCCAAGATATACTTAGAAAGTACATATAACTTTAGAAAAGTTACATTGGTACTTACCTGACCTGGAATCGAACCCGCGCACTCATATTTGAGAGGCAGGTGCTTTAACCACTAGGCTACCATGACCACCACATTAAATACTTTTTTTTTATTTTTTTAATAGTTATAAACTAGTGCTTGACTGCAATCCCGTCTTATGGTAAGCAGTGATGAAATCTTTGATAAGAAATATTTAAGGGTGTTACCACACCAATCGGTCGATAGTCGATCGACGCCATCGGTCGACGTTGATCGATTGGTTTGGTAGCTTTAAATGATCGAAAGATACCGGTCGACTAACAAATCGATTGATTGTCGGTCAATAACATAGGTCGACGGATACCGGTCGACTAACCAATCGACAGGTTGCCGGGCGATGGCATCGGTCGACGTAGATCGATTAACCCCGGCTATATTCCATCACAAGACGACGCGTTGTTGTTGCCCGTACGACGTTGTTATTATTACGGAGGCGCAAATGCAGAACACTCTGGATGCGACCGTTTTTTTAAAGCCAAAGATCGCTTACATTCTGCAAATTACATTTTAAACAGTGGTGTTTTGCATTTTTCGACTTATCCATTCTACCATCGATCGATCGCCGATCGACAATGGATCGATTGGTCTAGTAGAAACTATTGATCGACGTCGACCAATCCATTCTACCATCGATCGATGGCATCTATCGGCTGTCGATCGATTGGTCTAGTAGAAACTATCGAACGACGTCGACTAATCCATTCTACCATCGATCGATGGCATCGATCGACGATCACTCAATTGGTGTGGTAGCACCCTTACAGTTTCAGGTAGCTTGACCTACTATCGTTCGTACATAGACTTACATTTACTATTGTTACGAATGCATCTTATATCGATGGCATAAGGCTCAATATCGCGTGACATGCAGTGCGTATCTTTTAAGCCCTATAACTTGAAATCTAGACATTGTAAGGGTACATTATAAAAAACGCATCGTTAGACCTAGGATGGCCTATCGAATGGTACAGGTCTCAACAATTTTGTCAACGAAGTGACGACATCGAAATTTCTAGAAACTCGTTTCCGGGAAATACCGTAGGTACTTACTTAATGTACTCGAAGTTATGCGCTATTGGTCTGGTGAAGCCGTACGGAGGACGGGTCTGTGCAGTTGTGTTCAGATCATCCTCTGGCGCAGCATCGTTGGTCGTGTTGTTGGGTTAAACATTGCATCACCTCGCTCAACTGCCGTCTTCCTTCCTATTCACTCAGTTTTTTTGAGTGAATAGGCTTAATAAGCTAGTGCGTTTTACCATCACCGATTGCATCACTGCTTACCATCAGGCGGGATTGCAGTCAAGCACTAGTTTATAACTAATAAATAAAAAAAAAATATTATTACGTCTAGACGAATCTGGAATCTTCGATCAGCTGATCTATATAAACGCCCGTGACTCGAACATCTGTAGTGTTATTGTGTTTACGACACGGACTTCGTGGATGTAAGGGAAGACTTCGGTGCAACGTCAGTTACATTCTGCTTGTCATAGCCTACTACCGACTGTATCTTCGTCGTCAATAAGCTTCGCAACCCTTAACCGGCGTTTTAGTACCCCTAGCCCGTAACACTAACAATAACTATAAGCATTCCATTACTGTTGGGCGCATTTACATTACATTCTCACATTTAAACCGATAATAATCTTTCAGTAGACACAAAATTGTCTGATAGGTAACTACCGCCAAACTATTAAAGATCTCCATTGTAACTCAATGAAGTCCTAAGGCTTCAAGGGCACGTCAAACAACTCAATGCTCCACAAGATTGGCTAAGTTTAGAGGTTGTGGTTTCTATTAGAACAGCCTTGCCATTGACCTTCGCTGGTATTATAAAAGGGGATTGAAATTGATTTTCAATTGTTTCCAGGCATCGGGCCTCAGAAATTTTGATGAAATAAAACATTTAATGAAGTGAGGCCTTGTTTACCGGTTTGATTATCATTGAAGTGTTATTGGTTTCCTCACGATAAGTGGCTGTGATAAAAGTAACGGCGATTTGAGTTTTTTTTTTTTTTTCTCAATTATAAATTTAGTTCTTGACCGCAATCCCGCCTGACGGTAAGCAGTGCTGGAATCGTGGATGGTAAAGCGCGCTAGTTTATTAAGAGCCTATTCACTCAAAAAAAACTGAGTGAATAGGAAGGAAGACTACAGTTGAGTGAGGTGGTGTAATGATAAACGTATGATATTAATTATCGCTGAAACATTGTGTCTAGATTTTTTTTAGTTACTTACAGGACTCTCGTGGTCGTCAAAAAATCAAAATCAAAATTGTTTATTTCAAATTAAACATCCGTTGGTGCTATTGAATAGTCAATGACGGTCAGTCCAAGAAAAGTGAAGCTAAGTTGCATGCTCCAAAGCGTAGATCTCTATGGAGAAGACCGTGCAGGAAACTCCATGGACACTCTTTTAAAATCATAATATGGGTTACATTTCTTTGTTACATATATCTGTTGCTTCCATCATGTGAGCACAATGTATAAATATAAATAATAATTAAAATATAAAAATGAATTAAGCCCACGGGCAGCTAAGAGATGACCAGTCTCCACTGACGGCCCCCGTTCACGAGCTTGACGCGCGCATCAGCCCCACTTAGCTCAACCATATTGAAGGGAACCAAATGACCCAACAACACGCGCCACCATCAGCAAGACATTTGAGTGAGCATGACAAACTCTCAACTGCCATGCTCGTAAAGTCAAACAAGTGATAGGTATTTAAAAAAAACAAACCATAGTCCATGGTGCCTCTCATTTCGTGCCTCGGAAAGCACGTTAAGCCGTTGGTCCCGGTTGCCATACAAACATCTAATGGCAGTTTGGGGGTTGTTGGATAACGGGTTGTTGGAGCCATCAAAAGACCAGCAATTGGTCTTTTTTGGGAAATTGCAATGCTTCGATATCGCCTTCGGGTTGTGGAGGTCAGACGGCAGTCGCTTCATGGAAAATATCGAAGTTTAGCCAAAATCAGCAGTTAGACTGGTAAAGCGGATCCCAGACTCCAAAGTTGAAAAAGCTTCGGATGCGACTAGGATTAACGCTGAGAGGATGATGACTCTCGTGGCCTTCAGGGATCCAGATATGAACTCAGAAAGTGCCTTCGTAAAAAAGAGAATCCTGTAAATATACACAATGCTACAAACCCTCACCCTAGTCCAATTTAAACAAATATCAATTTTATTTTAATGACAATAAAGTTCGGTTCAGGATGACCAGTATATTATAGAAAATGTTTGAAAGTGCAACCTAAATTGAACATTATAAAGTAGGAATTAAAGTTGTTTTTCCACAAACTCATACTTTCTTTTGCGTTTACATTTTGGCGAATATGACACAATTTCTTTGTAAATATTTTATGTAGAAATGGGAGAATGTTGTATCATCGTTTCTTAGATTGCTTGACACTCCCACCCTGTTAAAAAATTAAGCTCCGTTCAGAATGACCCGTACACTAATGTTTGAAGGTGTAGCCTTAATTAAACCTTATTAAGTAGAAATCAAAGTTGTTTTTCCATAAACTTCTTTTTTACATTTTTCGAGAATATTTCCGCAATTTCGTTGTAAATATTTTAGGAAATGGTAGTATGCTGTACTTATCAAATTATGTTATAAAAAACTCATGCACTCCGCCTCTTTCTATGTAAGCATCATCATCATCAACCGTTTTATCGTCCCACTACTGGGCTCAGGTCTCCTCTCATACAGAGAAGGATTGAGCGTAATTACCACGCTTGCTCAATACGGGTTGGCGATTTCAGAGTTAAAGTCCAGGTTTCCTCAATAAGTTTTCCTTCACCTTGTAATCATTAAGCATAATCAGAATATATAATACTAGCTTTCCGCCCGCGGCTTCGCCCGCGTGGTTTTCGGTTATATCGCGCTTTTTAGATTTCCCTCAGGAACATCAAATTTTTCCGGAATAAAAGGTAGCCTATGTTCTTTCTCAGGGACTATAGATTGTCTGTCCCAAATTTCATCAGAATCGATTGAGAGGTTTAAGCGGGAAAGCGTAACAGACAGACAGACAGAGAGATAGACAGACAGACAGACAGACAGAGTTACTTTCGCATTTATAATATTAGTATGGATTCCTGCTTCTTGGACGCGTACCTCCACTCTACGATAGGTAAATGGGCGTAATAAACCACGCGGGCTCAGTTCGGAAGGTATTTAAGCAATGTTTTTATTCACCGTTTATTGTGATTTTATATTTAACTAGCGGCCGTCAGCGACTTCGTTCCCGTGGTTTAGTTATGCTCCGCTCCTATTGGTCGCAACGTGATGTTGTATAACCTAAAGCCTTCCTGGATGAATGGGCTATCCATCGCAAAAAGAATTTTTCAAATCGGAACAGTAGTTTTTGAGATTAGCGCGTTCAAACAAACAAATATACAAACAAACTCTTCAGCTTTATATATTAGTATAGATTAAAACGTTTTAGTTGATTCACAGAAACGCAAAAAAATTGAAATCGTGGCACTGACTGCCAGCAATGACTGAAATCATTAAAAAAACACAGAATAGACAAAAGTAAAAAAAAACAAAAATCAATTCCGATTTCGGGTCGGTCACAAAATTCAATGCATTTTAGTTTCAAAGTGAATCGTTTTAGTATGAAAAGGCTCTTAATAAACTAGCGCGCTTTATCATCAACGATTGCATCACTGCTTACCATCAGGCGGAATTGCGGTCAAGCACTAGTTTATATTAACAAAAAAAAAAGGTAAACAGCTAAAAAAATCAAAATAATCTTATATTGTATAAGATATTTATAAATAACTAGCTTTTCGCCCGCGGCTTCGCCCGCGTGGAGTTCGGTTATATCGCGCTTTTTAGATTTCCCTCGGGAACATCAATTTTTTCCGGGATAAAAGGTAGCCTATGTTCTTTCTTAGGGTCTAAAGATTGTCTGTGCCAAATTTCATCAAAATCGGTTGAGGGGTTTAAGCGGGAAAGCGTAACAGACAGACAGACAGAGTTACTTTCGCATTTATAATATTAGTATGGATAGCACAACATTATAATATATAAATGCGAAAGTAACTCTGTCTGTCTGTTACGCTTTCCCGCTTAAACTTCTCAACCGATTTTGATGAAATTTGGCACAGAAAATCTTAAGACCCTGAGAAAGGTCATAGGCTAAATTTTAATGAAAAAAATTAATATACCCGAGGGAAATCAAAAAGCGCGATATAACCGAATTTTACGCGGGCGAAGCCGCGGGCGGAAACCTAGTATAACAATATTGCAGCCCACTGCATTATTCGCATGTTAACAAAGCAGGAACTCACAAGGCATCAAAAACCCGTCTGAAACGCTGTCAATGAGATAAGTGCCCAAAACCTTCACTGTTTATTAGATCAATTTCAAATTGAAAAACCTTTTCTTCTTCCTTGATTCTCGTTACGTCGATTTTTGACTTCTCCCAGCGAACACAACAGTATTTCCTCACAATTCCTGCTTTCCCTTCTTTGTCAGTCCCTGAATTCAAACTACAAAAAAAAAGCGTCAACATTATGCAATCGTTGATCAGATCCCTACCCGGCTTATAAAGGGAACACGTTCAATCTTCCGTGATGTGTGAATATACACAATGTTTGGACCTTCATCCTACTTTATAGAACAAACAGTTGCCGTTTTACTATGATTTGTTTTGCTTCTCAAGATCCCTTTTTGAATTAGGGACGGAATGAGTAAACAAGTTTGAGTAAGACTTTCGGGGTGACGTCGGCAGTTTTTTGGAGACACTTGGGTCGTAGTATATGTTGGTAGTGCCGTGTTTATATGTAGATACCTTTTTAGAGCTGTGAGAAATGGCGCTGATTCTCTTGTTTACACACTATACTAATTTTAAGTTAAGTGCATCTTTTTCTTTCTTTCTTTCTTTCTTTCTTTCACACTGTTTAGTTTGTGAATCGGGGCCAATGTCCTTATTGTTAATAGTCTCGTGACCTAAACCATTGCCAAGCTCCATAAAGAATAGAGGTAAACAAACCAATTTAGGGTTATCACAAGTCACGTTTTATAAATCTCCTGTTATTTACATGATTATCGACTTTTACATGCTAGCTGTTTATTAACAATTCCTATTGTAGCATATTTCTATAGAATCACTAAAATACCATGCATAATAACTTGGTATTTTTAAAAACCATTAAAAAGTCGACATTAATTTTACGTGATAGCCCTACAAAAAAAGAAAGATTGATGTAATCCAGGTCCAATCCAACTCTCAATATAATTTTACGTATTTTAATTACTTTCAAATCCACTGCATAACACATGCATTGTAATACTTTCAAGTATGAACTAAGTGTAATATTTAAGTATTAAACACTTTAAACTATCAGGAAATTAGCTTACATGTGTAAGCTAATATATTTCATTCAAATCGGTTAAGCGTTCTATGCAAATCATAAATATCTAAACATAAATAAACTGTTTACATTAGTAGGAAGTAGGATTATTGCTTTTATGAAAATTGTCTATGTAGAAAAGGTTGTTAACATCTGTCTTTTAGGCGTAAACTACTCGTTGCCTAGCAACTGTTTGTTTAACTCTATTCTTTATCGAAATTGGCTCAAATATAGAATAATAATAATTTTTTTTTCGCAATTAATAATAATATTTTTTTTTTTTTTCTAAAGTACAAAGACGTTACAAGAAAGAGTTACATATATTTTCAATATATTTGGTCAATATATGTAAACTATATATGTACTGTAAATGTGTACTATAAATAAACTATATGTGTACTATAAATAAACTCAAAAATGCGATGATATATATCACCGCATTTTTGAGTTTATTTATAGTTTACAATTTAAAAATTAAAATAACCGTTCTGTAAAATTCAGACACTAATCTTTTCATTCTGCTATTTCAATAAGTTTCTCAGTTTAGAAAATGAACGTGAAGATTTCAGTGCAGATGTCAAAAGTAACATCTGCAGTGCAATTTTGCAACCATTTTTCCGAGAAAATGTATGTAAAGTGAGCCTGGAGAGAGCTGTCAGTCCAACTAACGCTGTTGATTGACACTGTTGACAACTCCCTTCACGTAAGTATTCACTTTGAGATTTTTGCAGAATCAATCGGTTGTACGGCATTTGAAGTACTTATGAATAAAGTTTGTTCAGAATAAGCAACTGAATCTGAACTGAATGTTATATTTTTTTCCCGAATACATTTATAAATTGTTGCAGTGTGGTTACCTAGCGCACAACAAAGCTGACGGTAGATCATAGTACTAGGAGCCACCCCGCGCCGCGCCGCTGCTGGTGCGGCCCGCCCGCCGAGCGTGCGTTGACCATATTTTTGTGGGGACAACCAAGTAAGATAACAATCTCATAACTTTGTGATTTTCCATGATATCTTTTTGAAATTTTGTACATAGATTTTTTACTTAAAATTACTGGACACGTGTTTCGGGTTAAATAATAAAGAAACAATAATATTGTATATTTTTAAAATAATCACTCATCATTCTCCTGCCCTTATCCCAATTTATTTGGGGTCGGCGCAACATGTCTTTTTCTTCCATGCATCCCTATCAGAAACCATCTCGGCAGTCACCCCCTTCTTAGCCTTATCATCCTTCACACATTCCATCCGTCGTTTCTTTGGTCTTCCCCTACTCTTATAGCCATCAACATTCATAATTAAGACTCTCCTCACGACATTCTCCTCAGTTCTCCGTAACACATGCCCTTACCATGACAACCGATTTCCACACAACTTTTCAGCTACCGGTGCCACTTTCAGACTTCCTCTTATATCATCATCATCATCCCAGCGTTAATCCCAGTCGCATCCGAAGCCTTTTCAGCTTTGGAGTCTGGGGTCCGCTTTATCAGTCCAACTGCTGATATGGCTAAACTTCGACATTTTCCGTGAAGCGACTGCCGTCTGACCTCCACAACCCGAAGGCGACATCGAAGCATTGCAGTTAGACCAACTCTTCCAAAGACTTCCTCTTATATATTCATTTCTTATTCTATCCATTCGTGTATCACCACACATCCCTCTTAGCATTCTCATCTCGGCTGCATGCAATTGCCTTTCATTCATCCCTTTCGTAGCCCAACATTCTGATCCATACAAGACAGCAGGTCGGATCATGGTTTTATATATTTTTCCCTTAAGTTTAAGGGGAATGCGGGAGTCGCAGATTGTTCCCGTGACCTGCCGCCATTTCATCCACCCAGTGTTAATTCTGTGCTTAACCGTCCGATCTATGTCGCCATCGCTTTGCACGAGTGAACCGAGATACCGAAAGTCGGAGCAGATTGGTAGGAGTACCCCTTCAAGCGCTATGGCTCCAGAAGTGGAGAGACCGCCGAAATCGCAGAACATATATTCGGTTTTGGTTCTGCTGATTTTCAAGCCAACATTCTCCAGCTTCTGTTGCCATTTCTCCAATCTGCTCTGGATCTCAGGTCCATCTTCACCGACGAGAACAATGTCATCGGCGAACAGCATGCACCAGGGTGCCTCCTCCTGGATGTCCGACGTAAGAGCGTCCATAATCAACAGGAAGAGGTACGGACTTAAAGCCGATCCCTGGTGCAAGCCTACCGCCACACTGAACTCGTCGGTATTGCCAGCAGCCGACCGGACGTAGGTACGAGATCGACTGTACATAGCACGAATTAACTCTACATACTTCCCAGGCAAACCTTTCTCTTTCAGGGCCCACCACAGCACATCTTAAAATAATCACTATGGATGTTATAAATAATCAAACATATATAGGACAAGAAAATTATAATATGCAAGATCATAAAAATATGCATGATCAAAAAAGCAAGATCTAAAAATAATGCAAGATTAAAAAAATATGGATGCCACGTGATCAACCTAAACGTTTTTATCTCGGAAACGGGACGCTATAAGGGTTACTATTTTAGGGTTTAACATTAATTTTAAACATTTCTGTCTGATTGTTGTAGCTAATATCGGAAACGGGAGAACGGGGCTTTTGATGGGACATTTAACTAACTGCTAATAGTTTATATTATAAACTAACGGACTAAGGCTACATACTTTAGTAAAAAAAATGGTATTTATTTTACGAAAAGAAACTCGCGTGTAGAAGCTGTGTGAATGTTAATTATACGGGCTTTGGTTAATTAAGTATTTAAATGGCCAATTTAAAACACGGTAACTAACATGACATACTTTTACCTAAAAAAAATTAAAAGCTTCCACCAGGTATTTCATCCCCACTCAATAATTAATTCAAAAAGCCATCAACACCAGTGTAAAGAGCTCCATAACATACTAAATAACATATTAATAATACCTGCAAACGTCACTTATATACGTAATTGACAAAAGCGTTGAAAACCGAACAATTTGCGAGCATCCCTAATGAAATTGTTAATAATTACAAAACTAACGTCAATAAATTCATATTTGCGGCGTATCCTGCTCATAAAGTATGTTTAATGCTATTGATTTAGTACTATATTTCGAAGTTCGGCGAATATTGTAGTAGCAGGTATAATTTGGGTTTGAGAGGACGTGCGGTTTTTGCATAAGCAGCATTAAGTCTTCCCATGGCTGATCAAAAAGTCATGGAAAACATCTTGAGGAAACTTGGACTTTAAGTATGAAATCACCAACCCGCATTTAGCATGGTGATTACTCAATCCTTCTCTGTATGAGAGAAGATCACCCTTTTTATCGGAGATCAACCTTTTTTTATCGTCCCTCTGCTGGTCACACCCAGACGATTGGTTTATGATGATGATCATTGCTGAGATACAAGCTTTCACTCTATGGAAAGAAGTGAGTCGTGATCCGAAGAGGAGGTATTACAGGATAATAGATGTCGCAGGGTATTCGAATGAACCAGGACGTCGATGTTTTTTTATAATCATAAACCAATGCTTGACCGTAATCCCGCCTGATGGCAAAGCGCGCTAGTTTATTAAGAGCCTATGCAGTATGCACTCAAAAAACTGAGTGAGTAGGAAGGAAGATCGCAGTTGAGCAAGGTGATGCAATGTTAAACCCAACAACACGATTAACGATGCTGCGGCAGAGGGAGATTGATTTGGAGTTCCTCCACGACCAAACTGTACAGTTTCACCAGACATCATGCCGGAATACGACGAATCGCATGGTGGCAAGGCTTTGTCTGGTGGGTAGTAACTTCCGGCAGCCGATGTTATATGTACAATGTTTTCTTTACCGTATTGAGAGTAGTGCTGATAAAATAATTTACACAACGTAATATGTCGGACTAGATTCGAACACCTTCTGTAAGTTACTGCTGTTATCTGTCCACCTCTTCTCTATTGTTCTGCAATTACTCCCATTTGGTGATAGGGCCATTGAGTTTCTTGCACGTTCTTCTTCATAGGAATCTACTTCGCTGTAAAATGATCTGCTGAATCTTCCCGGCTGACCAAAATATTGTTTTTTTTTTATATTATAAACTAGTGATTGATCAAGCCTGATCGTAAGCAGTGACGCAATCGTTTATGTAAAGTACTTCGTAATTCGCACTAGTTTATTAAGACAAATGAATTTTAATAAGACGGAAAGACCGTCGTAGGCATATTGTTCCAGTCCTTCTATTTACGCCATCAATACCGTAATGGTGGATAGTCATCCGATGACGAACGGTGATGGCGGATAATCCAAAAGTACTTTTTATTGTTTAAACTCAAAATAATTGCTTTGAGTTTGAGTTTATAATAATAAAACATGGCAGGCTGAACCGCCATTCGGAGGTACGCGCAAATATATGAGTATTTCCCGGGTCGCCGCCGACTCATGATAGTAATTGGTTTTAGTCGGTAGCAGTCCAACAAAGTCCTCCGTTCTACCCAGACGGAGGGTATCTCTAAGCAAAAAAAGGTAAAATAGTTCTGTTTAGGCACGCGTTGAATAAGGGCCTTGAAACGTCTTTTTTTCCGGGTGATTAAAAGATTATGTCGCGAGCATAACGTGTTTTTAAATTCTTATGCAAATTGCTCCTTATCAAGTTTGGTGTTTATAGCTAATTTCTCACCATTTTTCAGACTCCAATTGTGCTACTATTATTGTATGTTGGACGTACTAGTATTTTTATAATATTTGTTTTTGTGGATTGTTTTGTTTTTATAATATCTTTATTTTTTGACACGCTGTCTACATCTCAGTATTTACTGTCCTTTTGCAGGTATGCTGGAAGAGATTTCTTAGAAAATAAGCGTTACGTCTGTACTATATTTTCTTGTCTGTTTATATAACTGTGCACATAAATCGTTAAATTAATAAAAATAAAATATTACCTATGTTAGTTAGCTATTGTTTCGATACCAGTTCTTAGCTTAGAGCAAAGAATGGTGTGGTCAGCTTCTCGTCGAAATAGAGTCGAAAATCATCATCATCTCAGCGTTAATCCCAGTCGCATCCAAAGCTTTTTCTGCTTTAGAGTCTGGGGTCCGCTTTACCAGGCTAACTGCTGATTTCGGCTAAACTTCGATATTTTCCCTGAAGTGACTGCCGTCTGACGTCCATAACTCCAAGGCGATATCTAAGCATTGCAGTTAGACCAATTGTTGGAATTTTGAGGGATGCAATCCGTAACGACTGCCATTAGATGTTCGTATGGCAACCGAGACCAACGGCTTAACGTGCTTTCCGAGACACAACCAGACCAGTGCAAAATAGAGTCTAGAATCTCCTATAATATATTCTTTCACTAAGAAGTCTACGAAGCATTATCTCTATATACGAATATAGCGTTTAACCATTTCTCTTTACACGAGTAAAGAGATAAGATTAATAGGGTGTAAAGTTCACTCATCCTCGATGGAAAACGGAGGATCCTCGGACCGAACGGGTGTTGTCTGATGGGGTACTGCCGAAAGATGAATTTTCGTCTGCTTAACCGGATTTGCTTGTGGCTGTCTCAATAAATTAAAGACTTCAGCTAGGCTGACCAATAACTGATGTCTGAGCGTCGTATATAGCGCGTATAAGATGATCCTTTGGGATATAGCTATACAATATGTAAAGAAAACCCTGTCCGATCCGTGAAGGTGTTGTTAGGTATCGATAACTGATTGTAATAATGCCCACAAAGACAGGCAAAACTTAAAAAAAAAAATTCCCTAAAAAAATAAATATTATTTCGCAAAAAGAGGTAACTTAACACATGTGCTGTAAGCAACCCCATTCCGCGGGCGGCGGGGTGCAGGGCACGCGGCACCTGTGACGTGGTCGCGTCGCTATTCGCTTATAATAATACCGGTGTTGTCACTTTTTTAAAAAATACCAAAGTTCGGAGAAATTGGAAATAATTCCCCGGAAAAAAGGATTATTTCAAAATTGATTAGTATTGTTACTATGATGATTATGTAAAATTTTATATTATATTTGGTCAAGTGTTTACCTAACCTTTACTATCCTTACGGGTCGGACAGGGTTTTCTTAACATATTGTATACCGTAATACAATTTTATGAAAGCGGTTCATAACCATCTTAATTATAATATGAGAAAAGCGGGCGCATAGCTACATATTATAGTCTTAGGGTTATAATGGATTCAATCAACCCACTGCGACATATATATCATAAATAATTTCATTGTTATTGTGTTTTCTTATGTTGATTACTATAGTATACATGGTACTGTATAAAGTCATATGTTTTTAAATAAACAGACAGCTGTGCTGGGGAGTTTGTTCCGGTACTTCTTCTCCCCAGCGAAAGCACTAGGAAGTGGCGAAGGGCGGGCGTTTTGGAGGACTGTCTTACGTAATATTTATTTATTTATTTATTTATAAAAACTTTATGCACAAAAAGAAACATTGCACAATGGCGGACTTAATGCCTTAGGCATTTTCTACCAGTCTACCTTAGGGTGATGCAGAGACAAAACATGGTAGGTGCAAAGATATAAAAGAGAAGTTGAAAGAGAAACACAAAAAAAAAGATATAATAAATACATAAATACATACATACAAAATATAAACAGTAGGGAGAGATAAAAAATATAGATAGAGAAAAAAAAATTACAAGTTTGATGAATCTGCCAATTTCTTGCGTAAGTATTCCCGAGCTTTAATTTTAAATGTGTACCGACTGGTCAACGTCCTGATATTAACATTAACGGTAACGTTTTTAATATTGACGTTCAAAGGGTGCTGATTCTCAGCCTATTTGAATAAATGACTTTTGTTTTTGATTTATGTTATTTGTGCGGTGAATCCTGCTTGCGTGATGCAGAATTTTGCGTAACGTCGTACTGCTGTAATACGAAGTTTGTACGTGATGTAGATGGCGCCACACGTACATGCATGCTGTGACTGAGATCAGCGATGGTCTAGTAGGTAGTATCAGCCGCGACTTACAAGTTGTAGTTCGTAGATTCGAACCCCATTAGGCCCTTTACTTTGTGTAAATTATTTCGTCGCCACTGTTCTCAAAACGGTAAAGGAAGATATTGTGAGGAAATTGGCATATCCTAGATTAGAGCCTACTCAATTTCAACTAGTAGAGGCCTGCGTCCCAGCACTGGGACATTATAAGCTCATTATGAATCATCATCATCATCCCAGCTTTAATCCCAGTCGCATCCGAAGCCTTTTCAGCTTTGGAGTCTGGGGTCCGCTTTGCCAGTCCAACTGCTGATATGGCTAAACTTCGACATTTTCCGTGAAGCGACTGCCGTCTGACCTCCACAACCCGAAGGCGACATCGAAGCATTGCAGTTAGACCAATTGCTGGACTTTTTGAGGGCTCCAACAACCCGTAACGACTGCCACTAGATGTTCGTATGGCAACCGGGACCAACGGCTTAACGTGCTTTCCGAGGCACGACCAGACCAGTGCAAATATTCATATTCATGCATACAAATACTTTGCACTCTGCGGGGACCGAACCCGCGCCACCTTGCACAGCGGCCGCATCCGCTACCACTACGCTACGGAGGCCGTCAGCCTATAAGCTCATTATGAATATACATTTTAAGTGACTGTGCCGTTCGTGTTACAAATAAATTAAAACACCGTATCTCGTAACCATTAACAGCTAAGCAAGTGAAAGCTTTCTAATATTACAAATATCTCCTTAGTAAAAATTCGCTTTTATAAATTCTACCAGTAGCTTCATTGACATGGAAATGAAAATAACAAAGTTAACTAAATATAAAGTTTTCAAAGCCCTTTTTAATCATATAAAAAAATAATTGACTGTAAAAACATTCTTTTCTATCCATAAAAAAATCTTACCTTTTTGGTAATAGAATTATTTATTCAAAGTGCCTACTCCACTTATTGAACTTCCCCAGGTAGTCAGCCTTACAAATTGATGGAACTTGATAAATGGCACCCAGTGTACTGAATGTAGGCAAATGTAAAAAAAATATATTGCTTCTGTACATTTTATTTACAGGTACTTAGTAGTACCTGTTAGAAGTACCTACTACTACACACATCGGGCGAGTTTCTCTGTGCGATCGAATCAGAAATGAGGAGATCCGCAGAAGAACAAAAGTCTTGTACACAAGTCTTGTCACTTGTAGTGGCTAAAATTATGTGGTAGTTGGCGGGGCACATTGCTCGCAGAACCTATGACCGAAGGGACAGTAAGGTTCTGGAGTGGCAGCCACGTACCGGAAGACGCAGCGTAGGGAGGCCCCAAACAAGGTGGATCGATGACCCGGTGAAGGTCCCGGGATGTCGATGGATACAAGCAGCACAAGACCGGTCATCTTGAAAACCCTTGGGGGAAGCCTTTGTCCAGCAATGGACCTCTATAGGCTGAAGAAGACGAAGAAGTACAGAAGGTAGGTGCAGTAAAAGCAGACCTGCAAAACCAGTCAGAGGCGCTATCCACGTAATTTTAACCACGTTCACAGTGTGCCTCGATCTGTCCAAAATACCTTTTTATAATTATAAACCAGTGCTTGTCCGCAATCCCGCCTGATGGTAAGCAGTGATGGTAAAGCACGCTAGTTTATTAAAAGCCTATTCACTCTAGCCTTGAAGACACTCAAATTGTAGTCAGACTGAAACACCGCCGCTGGCAAATTCTTTCAGTCCCTCAATTTACGCGGTATAAAAGACGAGGCGAAACGCTTCGTCCGGATCGTAGTGGTGTCAACAAAGTAAGGGTGGATACTTGCCGTACGACAGTCGTCTGATGATGGAACGGAGATGGGGGAATTAAGTCATGCAATTCCCTCGCAAGCTCTCCAAAATGCATCCTATAGAACACCGACAGGCTGGCTACTATTCGCCTGTGCTCCTGGCTTTTGAGACCGTTTCGAACCAAATCTGGGCCGCCAATTAGCCTCTTCGCACGCCTCTCCACCGAAATTATAGTTCCCAGGTGACATTTTGCAGCACCAGCCCAAATGTAGCTGCAGTATTCCACACACACCTTGACTTTGATTGACGAGAATGAAATTGCAACTAGATTTTTAACGATATTCACTACGGAAACTGGCCTTTTGGCTTTCAAGTAAATTGTTTCTAGTTTCTAGAAAGAAAAATATATTTATTGTGACTGATGCAGAACAAAACCAAGTATACAAGTACATATATACAATTAAGTAACAAAACATCAGATAGTCCCATATAGGGCAAAAAGCTCCTGTTTCAACATAATTTAAAAGTAAATGTCTCAGCGCTGGTATTCTGCGGAGGCCTGGTGTGAAGACACGGGCAATCAGAAAAACACAACATATACAATATGTTAAGAAAACCCTGTCCGACCCATAAGGATAATAAAGGTTAGGCAATCACATGACCAAATAAAATTTGAAATTTTGCATAATCATCATAGTAACAATACTAATCAATTTTGAAACTATCTTTTTTCTCCGCGAATTTACGCTAACTTCCCCAAAATTTGGTGTTTTTAAAAAAATGACAACACCATTTTAGGCGGTATAATTGTCGGCTTTCCTTTTATTGTTTTGTTAGATTATTTATTTCTTTGGCGGCGTCGCGCGTGAGCTTTGTCGGCGACGTAAAAGAAATAACTAGTGATGCACTAATTTTTGCGCAATAACGTTTTTTTATCGCTATTAATCGAAACTTGTATCTGGTTGAATGATTTGTTAAAAACACAGATTACCCAATGGTAAAAGTACTTTTGTTTGTTTATCGATTAATTACTAATAACATTATTATAACACAAGTATTAGTAAACAGAAACGAGAAGGACTTATGAAACACAATTTTAGTAAAATTTTACAAATATTTTAACAGTCAATATCATCGATTTTGAGACAGAAACTGAAATTAAAAATTTGGCATGATTTTCATTTACAGCAGTGTACCTAACTAATTTAAGTTTTTTTTTTTATTAGTTATAAACTAGTGCTTGACCGCAATCTCGCCCGATGGCAAGCGGTGATGCAATCGTTGATGGTAAAGCGCACTAGCTCATTAAGCCTATTCACTCAAAAAAAGTCAAAAGTAAAGTTTTGTAAAAGTTCTAAACAATTCCATGCGATGTTGAATCTAGAATGAGAATGAGAAACTACAATACTAAATCGATAACAAAAATAGACGAGTAAATTGTTTCCATCGAAAATCAATATTTTGATTACTTACACATCCCTATTTACTCAAAGGATGCCGCGAGGCCAGCCCCGTAGGTACAATTCTAAAAAATAAAAATCATTTTTACTTTAAATTGTCAGTTCCGGGTAAACATCGCTCTAGTGAAGACTATTCGTGTATTGTGTGATCATGTCGTTTCCTAATGTAGAGTAATGTAACATGCTGATGGAAGGTAGCAACTGCTGTTTTGTGATCAGGTGATTGTGGTCAATGTGGTCAATGTGGTTCCAGTATGACGGTGCGTCACCATATCTTTGTCCTGTACGTGAGAACCTCCATTATCAGTTCGGCGAGCAGTGGATTGGTAAGGGTGGACCAACTGTGGCCAGCGCGGATTTGACACCACTTGATTTTTATTTGTGTGCATGTCCGTGCTAATCTCGTGCGACGGTGCCAGCTGGGCCTGTATCGTTATTAGTGAACGAAATTGGAACAACATCTCCGACACAGCCATTATGTTCATCGAATGAAATGATACATTTGGAGAGTCAGACGACCTTCCTACTTAAAAAAAAAAGTTCTTTTCACGAGCTGCCTAAGTATCATTATTTCTTTCGAGACTCGATAAACGTGAATAAATTACCTATACCTACATGCATGAGGTCAACTGAGGTTATGAACGGTGCCTGTGTTGCCATGAAATTACCTATTTATTTTATTTAAGTTATTTATTTTTTAGGGGGATTTTTTTTTTTTAAGGTTAGCCAGGTTTTGTAGGCATTAGTAGAATCTGTTATCGATACCTAACAATACCTTCACCGGTCGGACAGGGTTTTCTTAACATATTGTATATGTAAAATATTATTAGAGAGAAATATTATAAGAGAGATATATTAAATAGCTCATACTTACTCCGCGCAAGACGTATCCTTAATAAACACTCAGTATAAAGGAGGAGTCCAGATGGCATGATGCCTTGATGCCTTGGAAGGTAGGTCTCTTTTAAGACGTATGTTGTTGCTTTTGCGCCAACTCGTGATCATAACCTTGACCCAGGAGGCATAAAAGTAAAAGTCAGTAAAAGTCTGACACGCCCTTCCGCTCCTCCCAGAGCGGGAAAAGTCATTTGATGATTTCCCATCCAAAAAAAAAAAGGGGTCATCGAGGTCTTCATGGATCCCGTCACGATGTGCTGACAACTCTCTGAGGCCCGCGTGAAACACAACGTGCCGTCGACTCCGGCCTGCTCCTTACCGGGCGCCGAGTTGCCCACTGCTCACCGCCCGCAGGCCCGCGTCTACGGTGGCTGGGAGTTCGATGTCGACTCCCGAACAGGGCGTCTCCTGCGGCGGCTAGTAGCGTGTGGGCGGTGATTCCCGCTGCCTCACGCGCTCCGCCTCCTCCTTTGCCAGCATCACTGCTTCGCAGAAGGAGAAAGACAATGGCCTGGCATGGTCGGACGCGAGAGATAGCCGCCGATCGCTGCTACGAGAACACGGCGGTGCTCTATCCAAGATATCTATGTAACCTGGGTACAGCTTTGAGCAGTTTGGGGTTGAAACGTTCAGGTTATGGAGCCAAGTCTGCGTTGCTTTTCCAACAAAATTTTCACCAGCTCAGAGTAAGCAGATACAAAACACCAACCTCATCGGGTTTAAAAAATATTTTTGACGACATATAAACAAGCCTTTGTTACAATCTATTGAACCGCTTTTAACTTCTATTATGTTGGTGGTCATAATCTTGAGCCGACCATGTAGATCACAGTGGTTGGTTTCGTCTCACATACTCTACGATAGTCACAATTTATTCGGCGGTAAAGGATTCTGCCCGCCGTTCCAACTCGTGGCCATAACAAATGAACATCAAACACGAACGGAGGCTCGTTTCAAACAATACAACGCCTACCATTGATACAATATTAAACAGATATGATATGCTCTAACAAATTAACTAAAATAAATGTGTCGATCGGAGCAGCAGCACACACATGCAATTTTTTTATTCTGCGTACATATCACACGTTGGCACATTGTGAGTGAGATGGGGCGCAATCTAAAGCATAGAGAAGAAAAAGATGGCTAGTGTTTGTCGTTTGCGCTTAAATAGAATAGACGAAAACTAAAGCGACTTGCTGGACTTACCTCCTTTTGTACGCTTCATTTTCAGTGCGCTAGTGACGTATCTACCTTAGTTTAATATTATATCAATAACGCCTACTGTTTATCGTTCATGGAATGGTCTGGTAAGCGTCCTTCATGAAGTTACATAATGTGTCGATATTGGGGTACAGTTGGAAGCCTAAACACAAGTATAATCTTACTTAAGTACCTACATATTCATTTTATTGGCGCTAGTTAAATAGCGACAAATGTTGACTTGCTATTTCACAATTGTCAAAAATACGGCACGAATAGTACCAAACCACCGAACAATAATTAACTTTACATTACATAAAATAAAAACGTTCCTAGTATGGAGACCACTTTTCATTACAAGCTTAAAAAATGGACAAAGTTCTCAAAACGACGCGTATTTTTATTGTAATAACGGCTTTAGAATTAGTAACATATTCTGTGATAACTTTAAATGAACAACGGTGGCTTAATAGTATTATTCCTTTACGTTAATCCTTGGATGCCTGTCCTATTATTTACTCTCAACCAAACTTTTCGCATTCATGTCTGGCATACTTATAACTAATACAGAATGAAGCTCCACTCACCCAAATCTTCGTTTGTTGTTTCTGTCCAGCCAACCTGACAGATCACGTTGTCCAAAACCACTGCGAAGAGCAGCGCGCACCACGCCACTTTCGCGCCAAAACCAACCGCCATTTCGCGTTCAATGGCGGACTGTCATTTTGACGTAACGTTCTACATTGTCTTTTGTCACACTAAGAAGGTTTGTACCTGAAATTAAAATGTTTTATATTATTTCTCCTGTGCAATTATAGGTTGAACGACTTCGATTACACTTTTTTATCAGGGATAAATCTCAACCTGAATACAGATTTTGAAATTTTTGTCTATTTTCCATACGAGAACTAACAGATGCCAATGTTATTCCAAACATAAAATATCTGAGCTTGGTGTTTGGTCAGCACTTAGACTGATATACCGCTAGCAAAGGAAGAAGCCATTTTTAACAAAAATGTGAATATGTGTGTGTGTGTGTGTGTGTGTGTGTGTGTGTGTGCATGTGTATACGCGTGTGTGTTTGCATTGGAAATATAGTATAGGCATCATTTTGATCATATTTATTATTTGTAGCTTCAAACACAACTTATAAAATGAAAAACTTTTTAAGTGCCTACCTATTAAAGTTGTTTAGTAAATACTAAACAAAATTAAGGTATACAAATACCTAAATAAGGAGTAATTCAAAAGTTTTAATATATATTAAGCTTAAATAAAAACCCGTGCAATAAACCTAAGTTAGGTTAGTTGGAAAATGACGGGCTAGAAACTTTAAAACTTTTTAGAGTTATTCAATATGTTAAGAAAACACTGTCCGACCCGTAAGGATAATAAAGGTTAGGTAAACGAATGACCAAATAACATATGAAATTTTACATAATCATCATAGTAACAATACTAGTGAATTTTGAAATAATCTTTTTTCCCGCGAATTAATTCCAACTTCCCCAAAATTTGGTAATTTTTAAAAAGTGACAACATTATTTTTGACGGCATAATTCTGAGCGAATAGCGATGCGACCGTTTACCGGGTGCCCTGTCCCTCTTCGCCCGCGCCTGTATGGCCTACCGCACATGTTTTAAGTTACCTCCTAATGCGAAATAATATTTATTTTTCAGGGGGATTTTTTTTTAAGTTTAGCCTGGCTTTGTAGGCATTAGTAGAATCAGTTATCGATACCTAACAATACCTTCACGGATCGGACAGGTTTTTCTTTACATATTGTATATCTAGGTATAAAAGAACGAACGGTTTTAACACCCGAATATTTAGTCTAGTTATTGTTGAAATCTAAGGCAACGTTAAACGCTGTTCGGACAGCCCTCTATTCATAAACGTTGCTTAGAGTTAACTAGTGATTAGCGATCATTTAACCATACATTATTGACGGTTGCACGTCACTTAGCTTTAATAGTTGTTTATGCATAAACCACTTAAAAACTATGATGTATATTCATAAACGATGATTAATGTTAAGTGACGTTAAACATCAAGAAATTATGTTTAAACAGCCACTAATCACTAGTGAACTTAAAGTGACGTTTATGAATAAAGGGGTAAATGCAAAACAAGGCAAGTTAGTACAAATTTTAACAGTGATGCAATCGTTGATGGTAAAGTGTGAATAGGAATGAAGACGACAGTTGAGCGAGGTGATGCAATGTTAAACTCAACAACACGACCAACGATGCTGCGCTAGAGGAAGATTGGTCTGGAGACCAAACTCTCGACACAACAATATTTGGCGTATCGTACCCGGCACACATCGCAACACAACTGCTCAGACCCGTACTCTAAGATAGTGGAAGACAAGACATCCGATGCAGACAAAGAGAGCTGAAAAGCTTAGTTTATATTTTACGATTAGTGTTCCATCATCATCACCATCTCAGCGTTAATCCCAGTCGCATCCGAAGCTTTTTCAGCATTGGAGTCTGTGGTCCTCATTACCAGTCTAACTACTGCTGATTTTGGCTAAACTTCGATATTTTCCGTGAAGCGACTGCCGTCTAACCTCCGCAACCGGAAGGCGATATCGAAGAAGTATAGTGTTATATACAATATGTAAAGAAAACCCTGTCCGATCCGTGAAGGTATTGTTAGGTATCGATAACTGATTCTACTAATGGGTACGAAGCCGGGCAAAACTTAAAAAAAATCCCCCTAAAAAAATAAATATTATTTCGCAAAAAGAGCTAACTTAATACATTTGCGGTATGCCATCCTACTGCGGGGGGCAGGGGCAGGGCACGCGACACGTGGTCGCGTCGCTATTCGCTCATAACAAAACCGGTGTTGACACTTTTTTAAAAATTACCAAATTTCAGGGAAATTGGAATTAATTCCCGGTAAAGAAAGATTATTTCAAAATTCAATAGTATTGTTACTATGATAATTATGTAAAATTTTATATTATATTTGGTCAAGTGTTTACCTAACCTTTATTATCCTTATGGGTCGGACAGGGTTTTCTTTACATATTGTATATACATTTAACTGTACTCCTCTGTAACTATATATCCATTGAAATGGATCGGAAGCTTGAATATATGTAGTACAGTTTAAAAATCTTTAATTACTTTGTGTGAGTAATTTCCTCACAGCTGCTTTGAAAACTATTGAAAGAAACCGGCATGTCCTTGAATCAAATTTACGAAGACATGTGATATCTGCCAAACCGAACTGGACCCGCGTTGTGATTATAGTCCAATCCCACAGAGTGGACGTCTTTATCCCAAATGTGGGAACGTCATAGGGGTTTTGGCCGTAACATATATACTAACAACCCTACTAACGTTTTATGTTTATTTTTTGTTTAAAATTATGGACCTATGTCTGAAATAAAGATTTTTTTTTAATAGGCTGATTCAGCATGGATTGTCGTTTTCTAATGTAGCTCAATACCTCCACGCACCACAATGGAAAGGTATCCTTTTTTTTTCATAAATTATAAACTAGTACTTGACTGCAATCCCACCTGATGGTAAGCAATGATGCAATCGTTCATGGTAAAGCGCACTAGTTTATTAAGAGCCTATTCACTCTAGCCTTGAAGACACTTCAATTGTAGTCAAACGGAAACACCGTCGCTGGCAAGTTGTTCCGTCCCTTCTAATGATGTAATATAAAATAACTTTTATTAGAAATTCAGTCAGGTGACTTTAGTGAGTAATCCAATTTTAGAACATAACTTTGCTTCTCATTATACTGAAATAATTATGAATAAATCAAGGTCAACAGTTGATCGACTGTGCCGTAAGTAAATTGAATAGTTAGGTAACTATTCTGTAGTGTGTTGTTGAAATAGTTCATGAAACTTCTTAGACATGTTGAATATTTAATTAAATCATAATAAAATTGTTTTGATGCATCAGGTTTGTAAGAACTAAGCTGCTCTGGCTGTTGAGAGTATGTCATGCTCACTCAAAAGTCTCGCTGGTGGTGGCGTGTGTGTTGGGTCATTAGGTTCCCTTCAATATGGTTGAGCTGAATGATGCTAATCCATACGTTATGTTCGAGAACGGACGCCGTCAGAGGGGACTGGTCATCTCTTAGCTGCCACGGCGTATTTTTATTTCTGAATTGATTTTTGTGTGTTTTCCATAATGGACGCTTTCAGCGTACAATATATTTCTGTATCGTTCTCACACGGTTGATTTCAACATGAATGCTGTAATCAAATATTTGTAACAATAGCTTGAAAATTTAAAAGAGTGCCCATGGAGTTTCTTGCCCGTTCTTCTCCATAGGTACCTACTCCTTGGAATGGGCGACTAGCTTCATCTTATTGACTGACCGACCTTCTGACAATTCAAAAGTGCCTGTAACTGGTTTATTTGAAATAAATGCTTTGATTTTGATTTTAAGAACAAAAACGTCAGCGGTCTGGGGGCAAAGTTTTTATGCAATATTCGTACACTTTTGCACACTGACAGAGAGCAACAAAAAGCGACAGAAAGCGGTGTAAAGCGGTTTCTCCCGGTGGTAGGCCATAATGTCGGCTGCCGGCAGAAGTTACCACCCACCAGACAAAATCTTGCCGCCAAGCGATTCGTCGTGTTCCGGCATGATGTCTAGTGAAGCCATACGGAGGACGGGTCTGAGCAGTTGTGATGCGATGTGTGCCGGGTATAATGCGCCAAATGTTGTTGTGTCGGGAGTTTATTCGTGGAGGGTCTACAGGTCAATCTCCCTCTGGCGAGAATAGAGAATCTCTCTATCGTTGGTCGTGTTGTTGGGTTTAACATTGCATCATCTTGCTTTACTGTCGTCTTCCTTCCTATTCACTCAGTTTTTTTTTTTTTGTGCCTATTAATAAATAGCGCGCTTTACCATCCACGATTGCATCACTGCTTACCATCAGGCAGGATGTCAGTGAAGCACTTGTTTATAATTAAATGAAAAAAAAACAAGAAAGCAACAGAACTCGACAGAAAAGGAAGGAGCCAGTGAATCAGTGAATAATATGCGATTTTAATTCTATCTCACAGAAAAGGTGTTATCTGTTCTGTGATCCATGATCTGAAGTTTCATTAATAAATAGGAGTTAAGTTTCAAGCGAAGTTATCATCAAATCATATTAGTATTTAGAATACAACTTAAATATATCACAACCCAAAAAAAGTAAATAATGCTTCATAAGGCACTTGGTTTTTGACATGGTCTTATTTTTACCCCAGAGTTATGGGATATTAAACAAAGACACCTTATACAATATGTAAAGAAAACCGTCTGATCCGTGAAGGTATTGTTAGATACCAATAACTGATTCTACTAATGCCTACAAAGCCGGACTAATCTTAAAACAAAAATCTCCCTAAAAAAAACTATTATTTCGCAAAAGGAGGTAAATTAATACATGTGCGATAGGCAATACATGCACGGGCGAAGGGTCACATCGCTATTCGCTCATAATAATACCGTCAAAAATGGTGTAGTCATTTTATAAAAAGTTACAAAATTTTAGGGAAGTTGGAATTAATTCGCGGAAAAAATAGATTATTTTAAAATTCATTAGTATTGTTAGTATGATGACTATGTATTTTATGTTTTATTTGGTCATGTGTTTACCTAACCTTTATTGGGTGGGACCATTGATAAAAAAAAAATTAAACTAAGGTAGACATGTCACTAGCGCACTAAAAATGAAGCGTACAAAAGGAAGTAAGTCCTGTATCTCGCTTTAGTCACTCTCGATACACTCGTAAAAACAAACGACAAACACTAACAGCGCAAACGACAAACACTAGCCATCTTTTTCTTCTCTATGCTTTAGATTGCGCCCCATCTCACTCACACTGTACCAATGTATGCCGAATAAAAATATGCATGTGTGCTGCTGCTGTGTTCGGCACATTTTTTTTGGTCAGTTTGTTAGAATATATCGTATCTGTTTAATACGGGGTTTTCTTTACATATTGTATACCTACAATCGTATTTTATGTTATGTTTTTACTGGTTTAAAATACAAACAAATAAACTTAAATACAAAACTCTTGATAATAATGCCATAGAAATTACACATAAGCTTTCTCCAAGAACAAATCCACCAAATAATACTTACTCTCAAAATGACTAAAGTTAACACCACGTTATCACACGCTTCTCAGAACACACGCTAAGATAAACCATCCGAATTGAATCCAGTAGTCACTCCCAAGGAAATTACAAACGAATAAACATTCAAGTAATCAAAAACTAAGTTCGGCGACAGAAGTCAGGTACTAGAAGTTTAATTAATGGTACACAAGTTGGAATAACTTCTGAGTCGCAGTACTTATGTACAGATATTTTAGTAATTTATAAAGCTTGGAAAATCCATGACGCGGTGGCAGTGTGGGTTATTCTTTTTTTATATTATAAACTGGAACAATTTGCCAGCGGAGGTGTTTCCGTCGGACTACAATTTGAGTGTCTTCAAGGCTAGAGTGAATAGGCTCTTAATAAACTAGTGCGCTTTGCAACGATTGCGTCACTGCTTACCATCAGGCAGGATTGCGGTCAAGCGCTGGTTTATAGTGTGTAAAAAAAAAAAAAAAAACTAGCGCTTGATCGCAATCCCGCCTGATGCTAAGCAGTGGTGCAACCGTTGATGGTAAAGCGCGCTAGTTTATTAAGAGCCTATTCACTCTAGGTTTGTAGACACTTAAATTATAGCCAGACGCAAAGACTAGTGATAACCAAGTGGTATTGACCGCGACCTACAGGTTGCAGGTCGTGGATTCGAACCTCATTAGACGCTTTACTTTGTGTAAATTATTTCATCACCACTGCTCTGAAAACGGTGAAGGAAAAATCATGAGGAAACCGGCATATCCTAGAGGCAAAACTTCGAAGACATGTGACTCGGTGGTAGGCCACAACATCAGCCGCTGGCGTAAGTTACCACCCACCAGACAAAGTCATGCCGCCAAGCGATTCATCGTGTTCCGGCATGATGTCTGGTGAAGCCGTACGGAGGACGGGTCTGAGCAGTTGTGTTGCGATGTACGTTCCGGGTATGATGCGCGAAATGTTGTTGTGTCGGGAGTTTGGTTGTGGAGGGCCTCCAGATCAATATCCCTCTGGCGCAGCATCGTTGGTCGTGTTGTTGGGTTTAACATTGCATCACCGCGCTCAACTGCCGTCTTCCTTCCTATTTACTCAGTTCTTTTGAGTGAGTAGGCTTAATAAACTAGCGCGCTTTACCATCAACGATTGCATCACTGCTTACCATCAGGCGGGATTGCTGTCAAGCGCTAGTTTGTAATTTATATTTATATAAATCTACCAACCCGCACTATGCCGGCGTGGTAGATTACGTCCCACTCTCTCTCATTGAGAGGAGACCTGTGTTCCATCACTGGGAACAATATAGGCTGATTATGTATGGAAAGACCGCTGCTGGTAAATTGTTCCAGTCCCGCGATGTATTCGGTATAAAAGACGACGCGATATACTTCGTCCAGATCGGAGTGGTGTGAAGAACGTAAGGCTAAATATCCGCCCTTCTGCGAAGCAGTGATGCTGGCAAAGGAGGAGGCGGAGCGCGTGAGGGAGCGGGAATCCCAGCCACCGTAGGCGCGGGCCTGCGGGCGGTGAGCAATGGGCAGCTCGCCGCTCGATAAGGACCATACCCGAGTCGATGGTGTTTCACGCGCGCCTCAAGAGATGTCAGCACATCGTGACGGTGTTCACGAAGACCGATGCCTCTTGGGTCAGGGTTGCAGGTTGGTTAAAAAAGAAACGGCGGCCCTGGCCGTCGCACAGGCAAGTGAAGAAACGCGGGTGGATTTTAGTCAGTAAAAGTCTGACACTCCGCCTGAGCGGGAGAAGTCATTTGATGATTTCCCATTTAAAAAAAAAAGGCTGGATACTCGCCATACGACGGGTCGTCCGATGATGAAACGGAGATGGAGGAATTAAGCCATGCAATTCACGCGCACACTCTTTAAAACGCATCTTATAGAACACCGGTTGTTTTCTTTTACATCCCATTTTTTAAGCGTTGCCCACACTAGGAATTTCTCCTGAATCGTGGGAGCTTTTACAAACATATAAACTCACATACACCCAACAGCCAGACCCGGAACTACTAATTTGTAGGTCATTCAAATTATTGTACTGTACCAACCGTGCCATCATTTTTTTGCTCTGTGCCGGTTTCTTTACCATTTTGAAAGTAGTTCGGCTTATGGCTATTGGCACGAAACCCTAAACAAAATTGAAACTGGTGAACGTTTAGTTGTCCACCAAGAACATCAGTATCGACAATAATGTCCAAAACTATTGAAGACAGGGCAACACTACTATCAATTTTAAATTTTAAAAAAAGAACACATTTTCAAAGCACCAATTTTATCTGCACCGACATGCACTATCAACCTTCTTTAACTGTACTTTTACTACACCCTAAAAGACCCACTAACAAATGAATCCATTATACACTTTCGTGCATAAAAACCGTACCACAAACAGCAAAGTGAGCTGTAAAAACAGTTGACCCGTTTTCATAGATTTTTGCGACGGCCATTCATGGTCAGATTAACTGGGGTAACATACCCCGCAATGTATGTTAATGCCCCCTATCACTGTCCGACAGCGAAGTGTTATTTGCATTGTATCGAATACGCTAGGGGAATCTGGGGGAGTAGGGTTGCGGTGTCACTGAAAGCGGGGTAACAGTGGGGATTTTTTGGCGATTTGTAATAGATTTTCACTCGCTGGTGGCCATAATATCGGCTGCCGGCAGAAGTAAACACCCACCAGACAAAGTCTTGCCGCCAAGCGAAGCGTCGTGTTCCGGCATGATGTCTGGTAAGCCGTACGGGGGACGGGTCAAAGCAGTTGTGTTGCTATGTGTGCCGGGTACAATGCGTCAAATGTTTTTTGTGTCGGGAGTTTGGTCGTGGAGGGTCTCCAGATCGATCTCCCTCTAGCGCAGCATCGTTAGTCGTGTTGTTGGGTTTAACATTGCATCACCTCGCTCAACTGCCGTTTTCCTTGCTACTCACTCAGTTTTTTTGAGTGAATAGGCTGTTTATAAACTAGCGCGCTTTACCATCAACGATTGCATCTCTGCTTACCATCGGGCGGGACTGCGGTCAAGCACTAGTTTATAAATACTAAAAAAAAGAATACCTAATCGTAACCGTCATAAAATCAGATTGTTGTCCGTCTGTCTGTCCCTTTTTTTTCCAGGGGGAAAATCCTCATGGATGTCCGCCGCCCTGGGCCGGGCGACGGGGTCTGGCAGACTCTTACTGACTAAAAACCACCCGGATCTTGCGTCTCACACCTACACCGGGGGCTGCGAGAACTAATACTGCTTCCGCAACCGCCGATTGGTGCTGGCCCTCCGCAGTGGGCCTCCTCGGGGGGGGATTGAGGTGTAGGACTCCCCCCGTGAAGTCTAAGAGCGGCGCGCGTGGAACACTTCGCGTCGCCACCTCGGGTCCTGATGTTTGGGGGACGACAGATGGTCTGTCTGTCCCTGTGTCAAGACCCCTTTTCACAGAAAAAGATCCAACTGGAAGTCAAACCCAACATATTTGGAAAAAAGCCACATCGTATTCTAACAATATTTATTCTAACGATAACGATGAGTTTCTAAAAATGTTATGTGAAAAATATGTGTGTGAATATTAACCGAAGTGGGAAAATAACAAAACTAGAGCAAACATATTCAAACTTTATCATCCAATCAAAGGTTAATTAATTTTATAGTGAAATCGCTACATTTATTTACACATGATCGCTTAGCAAGCATTTGATTTGATGCTATCCCTAATACAAATTAGTTTTACTCCAAAAGCAAAAACCTGCTACTTTGTACTCCATATTTTCAAACCCTGTTTATGATCCATCGTAAAATATAGATTGTGTCAGCAGGAACAGTTTTAGCTTATAAGCTAGCTATAAAACATTTGATTGGGGCCATAAACTCATAGACTGGCGTTAACTTCCATACGGGAACATGTCAATACCTTTTTTGACTTCTTTATGGGATAATCGTGATATCTTAAAGTAAAAAGATATCTAAAAAGGTATCACAAAGTCGTTTTAGTGGCTACTTGAAACTATGTAGTAAATGAAAGTAGCGGGGCAATTTGGAATGGGATCGATAGTTCCGGCTTCAAGGACGAGGTGTTTCGCTGGATCCGACTCGGCTGGGCAGTATTCGAGAAGTTCCGAAGTGTCTTCTCATCCAAAATACCTCAGTGCCTAAAGACAAAAGTCTTTAACCAATGTGTGTTACCGGTGATGACATATGGATCGGAGACGTGGTCCCTCACTATTGGCCTCATAAGAAAGCTCATAGCTATGGCTCTCCATAGCAATGAACTTTCTTATCGGGCACCTAGCATAGCCCTCTGGCTATGTTAGGTGTTTCTCTACGTGATCGAATCAGGAATAAGGAGATTCCTAAAAGAACTAAAGTCGCCGACATAGCCCAGCGGATTAGCTCTCTGAAGTGGCAATGGACGAGGGACCTAGCTCGTAGAGCCGATGGCCGATGGAGCAAAAAGGCTCTTCAATAGCGATCACGTACCGGCAAGCGCAGCGTCTGACATCCACCGACTAGGTGGTCTGGTGACCTAACCAAAATCGCAGGGAAGCGTTGGATGCAGGCCGCATCCAACCGCTCTTTTTGGAAATCCTTGTATTGTATATAAGTCTCCCCACTTATGTCCAGCAGTGGATTTCATGTGACCGAAATGATAATGATGATGATGAATTTGAAATGCAGAATTACAGATTTCAATCATATATATATTTTTTTATAAATTATAAACTAGCGCTTGACCGCAATTCCGCCTGATGGTAAACAGTGACGCAATCGTTGATGGTAAAGCGCACTAGTTTATTAAGAGCCTATTCACTCTAGCCTTGAAGACACTCAAATTGTAGTCCGACGGAAACACCGCCGCTGGCAAATTGTTCCAGTCCCGCGATGTACGCGGTATAAAGGAGGAGGCGAAACGCTTCGTCCGGATCGTAGTGGTGTTAACAACGTAAGGGTGGAAACTAGCCGTACGACGGGTCGTCCGATGGTGGAACGGAGACGGGGGAATTAAATCATGCAATTCCCTCGCACACTCCCCAAAATGCATCCTATAGAACACCGAAAGGCTGTAACTCTACGCCTATGCTCTAGGCTTTGGAGACCATCTCGAGTTAAATCAGGGTCACCAATCAGCCTCTTCGCACGCCTCTCCACCGAATCCAGAGTGGCCAGGTGACACTTAGCAGCACCAGCCCAAATGTGGCTGCAGTACTCCACACACGAACGGACCTGTGCTATATATGCCGAGTTAGAAACGGCCGATACCGGTTCGGTGTCATTTTTGATTGTTTGCTACACCAGATGACGTCTTTACGTCGGCGCCGGCTATCGCTGAAAACCAGCGCTATGCTCTGTTTTGCATAGGATTGCAGCATAATGGTGAGTGACAGCCGTTTTGCGTGGATTTGACGCATGTTCCCTCAGCTATGCTTTAACTAAGTCAACTATACTTCAACTTTTGCGTCATACCTCGCTAAACGTTTTTTTTTTTCCTTCACGCTGCGCTCCATAGCTCAAGTAGCAGATCTTGAAGAAAACGCAGCCAAACTGAAGTAGAAGTGGGCTGGACACATCGGGTGAAAACAGCTGAGAGATAGGTAAGTATCGTAACCAACATCGCTGAAGAGGTTAGACCACGACGAAGGTGGAATGACAATCAACCGAGGATTGCGGGGCTACCACGACCAAACGCCCGACACAACAACATTTGGCGCATCGTATCCGGCACATATCGCAACACAACTGCTTAGACCCGTCCTTCGTACGACTTCACCAGACATCATGCCGCGAACACGACGAATCGCTTGGCGGCAAGACTTTGTCTGGTGGGTGGTAACTTCTGCCGGCAGCCGATGTTATGGCTTACCACCGAGGAAATCGAGGATTAACACATACGATATTTTTATCCCGATATTTCCTTGATACTGGGAATCCGCGATGTACCTAATAGTTCAGTAATAAAGTTATTTAAAAAATCCGCTTCGCTCTCCGCTCGCGGTGACGCTCTATATTTATCAGGCAATCCTTTATGAGTCCATTCGTACGGGTTAGTTCCACTTCTGCATAAATGCTGTTTTTCTTTTCATATTTATGGTCATCACAAGTTTGTGTGTGATAGCGTTCGTCTCGATTTGTGTACGGTAATGCCTTGTTTAGTTTTCAGGGTAAAGTTTCGGTAGAATTGGTTTTTGGTGTGGTGAATGGATGTTTTTTGAGGGTGAATATCTGAATGTTTCAGGCTTGTGTATAGTTGTTCTCTTTATTCAACCATGTATTTTTATGTATTCTGTAGATTGCAGTTACAGTGATATTTTTTTTAAACTTAGATCCACACTAGGCATTACTCCTGCATCATCGGATGTTTTTTTTTAAATGTATACATCATCCCAGCGCCAATCCCAGTCGCATCCGAAGCCTTTTCAGCCTCGGAGTCTGGGGTCTGCTTTTACCAGTCCAACTGCTGATATGGCTAAACTTCGACATTTTTCCGTGAAGCGACTGCCGTCTGACCTCCACAACCCGAAGGCAACAACAAAGCATTGCAGTTAGACCAATTGTTGGACTTTTGTGGGCTCCAACAACCCGTAACGACTGCCACCAGATGTTCGGTATGGCAACCGGGACCAACGGCTTAACGTGCTTTCCGAGGCACGACCAGACCAGTGCAAATATTCATATTCATGCATACAAATACTTGCACTGTGCGGGGATCGAACCCGCGCCACCTTGCGCAGCGGCCGCGTCCGCTACCGCTACGCCACGGCGGCTGTCGCGTTGTTGTTGTTGTTTTAAATGTATACATATCGCAATATAATAGCAATGTAGCTATAAAAATATTTTTTGGTGTGGGATGGCGTAGTGAAAGAGCGATCGACAGCTGAGCTACGTGTCGCGAGTTTGATTCACACAAGGAACAAATATTTGTATGACTTACGTAGTTGCTCAGGGTCTGGCTGTTTGTGTATGTTAGTATAAATGTTTGTAACCATCACCACGATACAGGAGCTATTCCTAGTGTGTATCTAAATTAACAAACATACAATATTTCAAGCTGACAACCTCTGTGGCGTAGCGGTTGCGAACGCGGCCGTTGCGCAAGGAGGCGACTTGACAGTTTCGATCCCCGCACAGTGCAAATATTTGTATGCATGAATATGAATATTTGCACTGGTCTGGTCGTGCCTCGGAAAGCACGTTAAGCCGTTGGTCCCGGTTGCCATACGAACATCTAGTGGCAGTCGTTACGGGTTGTTGAAGCCCTCAAAAGTCTAACAATTGGTCTAACTGCAATGCTTCGATATCGCCTTCGGGTTGTGGAGGTCAGACGGCAGTCGCTTCACGGAAAATATCGAAGTTTAGCCAAAATCAGCCGTTAGACTGGTAAAGCGGACCCCAGACTCCAAAGCTGAAAAGCTACGGATGCGACTGGGATTAACGCTGAGATGATGATGATGACAATATTTCAAGCTGATTATTTTCAAGTAGGCGTGATCAAATTTGAAACTGTGGCATAGCAAAAAGTACTCAAAGAAGACACGGACTCGATTAAGTGCGTCTTTGAATTTCTGAACAATTATTTCTATTAGAAATCGAAACCGTTGATCAAAACAAAACACTCACACACACTATAAGTGTTATTAAACCATGGATAGTGTCGCTAATTAGGATCGAATTCCGGGATGTCAATCTTCTATAGCAAAACTAATATACTGAGACTCAAAATCAAAATCAAAATCAAAGCATTTATTTCAAATAAACCAGTTACAGGCACTTTTGAATTGTCAGAAGGTCGGTCAGTCAATAAGATGAAGCTAGTCGCCCATTCCAAAGAGTATAAGAGGTACCTATGGAGAAGAACGGGCAAGAAACTCCATGGACACTCTTTTAAATTTTCAAGCTATTGTTACAAATATTTGATTACATCGTTCATGTTGAAATCAACCGTGTGAGAACGATGCAGAAATATATTGTACGCCGAGAGCGTCCATTACTATTACTCCATTGAGTTCTTTTCGCTATTCCTGATGGTTTCAGATTTGGATATCCACGCTCACTACAAAAAAAAAAAACGGCTTGTTTATTTAGACAAGTTACTTTTCTCGAGTGGGCGTCGACATTTAGCCAAGAGTAGCAAATTTCCCAAACAATTATACTGCCTAAAAATAAACTTAAATATTTTTTACGCTCAAATTACATTTATTCAATATTTGTCAGGTCAGGTCAGGTCAGGTCAGGTATTAAAGCTAGGGTTGTAACGAAGCTTCGCCTCCGCTTCCGTTACTGCGGAAGTTCCGCAAAAAATCGTATCTTCGCTTCCGCCTCCGACTCCGCACAATTATTGCGGATTTATAACGGAGGTTTATTTACGTATTTATAAAATACATAACGTGCAAGCTGCAACGCTCGACTACCGTCCGGCCGCGTTTGAGCGCAAAATGGTCAAGAATCAACTAGTGCGAGACGGGAATGCGGCAAATAAAATTTGTTTCTCCATTACTAAAAGATAATATTTTTTTTATTAAGTGTTAATGTACGTATATAAAATAAAAAAAAATGTTTTAATTAACCATAAATTTCAAGTTTTTCTTTATCTACTTTCACCTCCGCCTCCGCCTCCGTTAACCTCCGACTCCGCGGAGGTGAGACTCGTCGCCTCCGCCTCCGCCTCCACTAACAAGACCTCCGTTACAACCCTAGTTAAAACCATCATGATTCCAGTGTCAAACAAAGATGGAGCTATACAGGATAGCGCTAACCCTTGTGACAATGGTTTGATGCTGGTCATACGTCATAGTGCCCTACTATACAATATGTAAAGAAAACCCTGTCCGACCCATAAGGATAATAAAGGTTAGGTAAACACTTGACCAAATATAATAAAAATTTTACATAATCATCATAGTAACAATAATAATGAATTTTGAAATAATCTTTTTTCCGGGAATTAATTCCAATTTCCCCGAAATTTGGTAATTTTTAAAAACTGACAACACCATTTGTGACGGAGCCAATAGCGATGCGACCACGTGCCGCATGCCCGCCCCCCTTCACCCGCGCATGTATGCCTATCGGGTTGCCTGCCGCACATGCATTAAGTTACCTCACTTTTTCGAAACAACATTTATTTTTTGGGGATTTTTTTTAAATGTAGTTCGGCTTTGTGGCATTATTAGAATCAGTTAACGATACCTAACAATACCTTCACGGATCGGACAGGGTTTTCTTTACATATTGTATATTAGATACCCAGGTCATCACTTCACATTTCAATTAAAATAAATATTTATATAAAAATAATTAATCCACAATCTTATTTTTAATTATATCAAAATAATATGAGATAGTCATCACTTTTTCTCGGTGGTAGGTCATAATATCGGCTGCCGGCAGAATTTACCACCCACCCGACAAAGTCTTGCCGCCAAGCGATTTGTCGTGTTCCGGCATGATGTCTGGTGAAGCAGTACGGTGGACGGGTCTAAGTAGTTATGTTGCATTGTGTGGCGGGTACGATGCCCCCAAATGTTGTTGTGTCGGGAGTTTGGTCGTGGAGAGTGGCCAGATCAATCGCCCTCTAGCGCAGCATCGTTTGGTCGTGTTGGTCTTGGGTTTAACATTGCATCACCTCGCTCAACTGCCGTCATCCTTCCTATTCCTAAGTTTTTAAGTGAATAGGCTTAATAAACTAGTGCGCTTTACCATCAACGATTGCATCACTGCTTACCATCAGGAGGGATTGCAGTCAAGCAATAGTTTATAATTATTTATTTTAAAAAACACTCTGCATTACAAACGCCTTATTTGTACGGAAAGTTGTAGAATTTTTCGTTTTCATTCCTAGTTTTCAGTATATGGAAATACAAAGTTATCTAAATTGCGTTTCCAGAGGCATTTGCGAGCGCCTGTTATTTGGCAGCAGGCGGGATGCGGGCCACGCTAATAATATATTGTGGCCAAATGCGAGTTACTATCATTTGGCTACTTTGTACTACAAGATACTATTTGTGAATTATTTATTACTTTTTCCTTTGGCCTCGCCTTTTTACCGTTACGCGTAGTCAGCTTTCCTGATGCTTAGGCGCCACTTTTTCTGCTGGTATGCGTCGTCATATGAAAGCCCCCAACTGCTTCATATTCTTGCGGGCATACGTCATCCATGTAGTTGGCGGCCAGGTAGTAATTTACAATCAAAATCAAAAAGTCATTTATTCAAATTAGGCTGAGAATCAGCACTTTTGAACGTCAATTACTTATGACAGTCTCCCAGAACTACCGCCCTTCGCCACTATGTTGGTTCTTAGTCACTATTATCAGTATGTTAACTAACAGACTGACCGAAATAGTATAGCATACATACATGCTAAAAAAATATTTCCATTCGAAAACAAAATGTTTTAAAATTTTTCAATATGAAAATATTCAATAAAAATTTTAAATTGACATGTAAAAAACACACTGTACACGCGAACATGAAAGACGGCAACGTCGCAATTTATTTATGAATGATGAGCCGCGTATGCGGCGGCGATCTAAGATCTAATGGATTGATGTGTGTTGGTTGAGGTGTGTTGGGCAATGCAACGTTAGGTAGATACTATTCCGCGCTACTATTTTGATTTAAAACAGGAGGTTTCAAATTTATTTTCAATTATAATTTCTTTTTTATTCGGATTATTTTATGCTTATTTATTTTTCTATGCTGATATTTTTATTTTAATCTATTAATGATATATATTAACGAGTTTAAGGGAACGCCCTCTGTTATTTAACATACTGTATATTTAGATAAAGTATTCTGTCGCCCCTCCTAAAGGTAGTTTTTGTATAGAAAGAATGAGCAAAAAGCCCTATCTGACCGCTTTTGTTATAATGTTTGGTGCTAACACCACGTGCATAATTCAAGTTTAGATTTTGTTGTATCCAACTGTATTGCTCTTCGCCATAACGGATATACTATACACATGGACCATGCTTAGAAGGGCTAATTAATACATCGGATATTTCAAAACACTTTATTGACAGTTTGAAAATGTCTTGAGTGAAGAAGTAACTGACAAGAATTTTAACATTTCTTCATAAAAGTTATCAAATTCCTTTTATTTATATGTTTGTCATCATCATTATCATCAACGTATTTTTTATCGTCCCACTGCTGGGCGCAGGTCTCCCAGAGAAGGATTGAGCAATCACCATGGTTGCTCAACGCGGGTTGACGATTTCAGACTTAAAGTCCAGGTTTCCTCAAGATGTTTTCCTTCACCTTTTAATCCGTCATTGGTGTCCAAGATATACTTAGAGAGTACATATAACTTAGAAAAGTTACATTGGTACTTGCCTGACCTGGAATTGAATCCGCACGCTTACACCTGAGAGCTACCTTTTTTTTTTCCGGCTGGAAAATCCTCATGGATGTCCGCCGCCCTAGGGCGGGCGACGGGGTCTGACAGACTCTTACTGACTAAAAACCACCCGGGTGTTCCATCTCACACCTACACCGGGGGTTGCGAGAACAAATACTGCTTCCGCAACCCTAGATTGGTACTTGCCCGCCACCGTGGGCCTTCTCGGGTCATTAGGAGTGAGTTGTAGGACTCAGGAGGTCAGATAGTCAGTCGCTCCTTGTGGTATTAAGTTGAATCTGGTTAGACTGGCTGCCATCCCAACTTATTTACGCAAATTCTAGACAGATCATCATCATCCTTTTAGCGTCCCACTGTTGGGCACAGGTCTCCTCTCACACAGACAAGGATTCGATGCGTTCGCGGGTTCGATTCCAGGTCAGGCAAATACCAATGTAACTTACTTTTCCAAGTTACGGAATTTTTTACTTTTTTTTTATTTACTTTCTAAATATATGTTGGACATCAATGACTGATTACAAGGTGAAGGAAAACATTTTGAGGAAACCTGGATTTTAAGTCTGTAATCACCAACCCGCATTGAGCAAGCGTGGTGATTACGCTCAATCCTTATCTGTATGAGAGTAGGCCTATTCCCAGCAATGAGACGATAAACAAGTTGATGATGATAATGAAACAATTTACATACCTACATGGAAATAGTTAAGCTGCTCGATTTTTGACAAATGCCTGCACTAACTCGATAGATCCACCTAATCTGTATGGTTCTTTCCCCAAAGGACCATTTCAGACAGCAATCAACAATATATGCTCCTCAAAGATTCTATCCGTACTCGTGTTGTTATATGCAGCGTGACATTGATACATTTTATATATACAATGACATTTGCTTACTTCATAAAGTATTCTATTATTTATTGTGAATGTGACGACTTTTGTTGGTCGTTTTATTTATTTTCTCTGTTCAGTTAGTTTTTGTCGTGGTCTGGCAGTTTGAGTAATTTGTGTGGCTTCCCAAATGTCTTTTCTTTGGTGTTGTTCGTCGAATCGTTTAACCCCTTAAATTTTGAATTGAGTTGCACGATTTCTGAAAAATGTGTGCACTAACTGGACGCGTCCTCTCAACCTGTGTTGTTCTTTCCTCAAACCAAAAGACCATCTCAGACATCAATTCTACGTGGTCTTCGTATTAACTGGACAAGATTATGTGTGGACTTTAAAAGAGACTGTGACTTCTGAGTTTGTTTCGGCATTTCTTCTTAGATTAGTCAAATAGGAAACGCCGAACTCATCTAGTTTATATATAATATATAAAGCAGAAGAGTTTGTTTGTTTGTTTGAACGCGCTAATCTCAGGAACTACTGGTCCGATTTGAAAAAATCTTTTTGTATTGAATAGCCCATTAATCCAGGAAGGTTTTAGGCTATATAACATCACGCTGCAACCAATAGGGGCGGAGCATAACTAAACCACGCGAACGAAGTCGCTGCCGGCCGAATATTTGCACTGCGCGGGGATCGAACCCGCGCCTCCTTGCGCAGTGGCTGCGTTCGCTACCGCTTCACCGCGGAAGCTGTCCACCACTTACTTAACTGACCTCCACAAACCAGTTTATACGTTATACGTGCCCTTTGGAAAGAACGTTTTTTAGACTTTTAGTCTTCCGCGCGTTGTTTGAAAAAGACACTGTGGACCCCGGAGCACAGGCAAGTGAAGGAACATGGGTGGGCTTTATTCAGTAAAAGTCGCTCAGGTCTTTCCGCATCGCCCAGAGCGTGAATGGTCATTTCATCATTTGATGATTTCCCATGATAAAAAAAAAAACCTTTGGCCGACCCGTAACGCCTGTCAAAGCAACCTAAACAAACAAATGAGAGCTGAAGACCAACGGTTTGACGAGCTTTCTGAGATAAGGAGGAGTCTCCATATGTACGGACAACAGCAGGTCAAGGTACCCGAAACTGTCAAATATTCCCAATTAACCTTGTCTTTATAGTGATAAAGTTGAAAATCCAATAAAAAAATCTGATAATTTGTAGCCGCTGGACATGCTGTCTTCTGTATTGATGCACGCTTTGGAACGTGCAATTTAGCTTCACTTTTCTTGAACTGACCGACATTGACTATTCAAAAGTACCAAGTGATGGTTAATTTGAAATAAACGATTTTGATTTGATTTGATTTGATTTGCCACCACCGCACCAACAGCGGCAAATGTCGATCGACCTTTGTATTTGTTATTACTATGTATATATGTATTTTTTTTTTTACATATTATAAACCAGCGCTTTACCGCAATCCTGCCTGATTGTAAGCAGTGACGCAATCGTTGATGGTAAAGCGCACTAGTTCATTAGAGCCTATTCACTCTAGCCTTGAAGACACTCAAATTGTAGTCCGACGGAAACACCGCCGCTGGCAAATTGTTCCAGTCCCTCGATGTTCGCGGTATAAAGGAGGAGGCGAAACGCTTCGTCCGGATCGTAGTGGTGTTAACAACGTAAGGGTGGAAACCAGCCGTACGACGGGTGGTCCGCTGGTGGAACGGAGATGGGGGAATTAAATCATGGAATTCCCTCGCACACTCCCCGAAATGCATCCTATAGAACACCGAAAGGCTGGCTACTCTACGCATGTGCTCCAGGCTTCGGAGACCAACTCGAGTTAGATCAGGGTCACCAATCAGCCTCTTTGCACGTTTCTCCACTGAATCCAAAGTGTATTTGTTATACTAGTCTCTGACTGTATTTTTTTTATATTATAAACCAGCGCTTGACCGCAATCCTGCCTGATGGTAAGCAGTGACGCAATCGTTGATGGTAAAGCGCACTAGTTCATTAGAGCCTATTCACTCTAGCCTTGAAGACACTCAAATTGTAGTCCGACGGAAACACCGCCGCTGGCAAATTGTTCCAGTCCCTCGATGTTCGCGGTATAAAGGAGGAGGCGAAACGCTTCGTCCGGATCGTAGTGGTGTTAACAACGTAAGGGTGGAAACCAGCCGTACGACGGGTGGTCCGCTGGTGGAACGGAGATGGGGGAATTAAATCATGCAATTCCCTCGCACACTCCCCGAAATCCATCCTATAGAACACCGAAAGGCTGGCTACTCTACGCATGTGCTCCAGGCTTTGGAGACCAACTCGAGTTAGATCAGGGTCACCAATCAGCCTCTTTGCACGTTTCTCCACTGAATCCAAAGTGTATTTGTTATACTAGTCTCTGACTGTACATATTATGTCGTACACCAAAGGGTGGATTGTCTATTAATTACTTGTCAAGAATTCGCAATAAGTGCGCGTTTGCGCTAAACTATATAACACTACGTAATATCAACGTTATCGTGAAATATTTGCTTGTTCCGGTGAATATTTACACATGTGTATATCTGTCTGTGAACGCGGCCGCTGCGCAAGGAGCCGCGGGTTCGATCCCCGAGCAGTGCAAATATTGGTGTGCATGAATATGAATATTTGCACTGGTCTTGTCGTGCCTCGGAAAGCACGTTAAGCCGTTGATCCTGGTTGCCATACGAACATCTAGTGGCAGTCGTTACGGGTTGTTGGAGCCCTCAAAAGTCCAACAATTGGTCTAACTGCAATGCTTCGATATCGCTTTTAGTTGTGTAGGTCAGACGGCAGTCGCTTTACGGAAAATATGTAAGTTTAGCTAAATCAGCAGTTAGAGTAGACTGGTAAAGCGAACCCCAAGACTTCAAAGCTGAAAAGGCTTTGGATGCGACTGGGATTAACGCTGATATAATGATGATGATATGTGTGTGACAAGTACAGACGACAGCACATCAATCTACTACAATCTGTCAGATGTTTTTATTGGATTTTCAACTTTATCAATAAAGCTTTAAGGCTCAAGGTTGATTGGGAATATTTGACAGATTCGGTTAGCTTGACCTGCTGTCATCCGTACGTACATACATATCTAATGAATATGTGTACAATGACATGACCCTTTCTGTAAGGAATTCAAATTGCTGCTTATAAATGTTGGTCCGGTGATTTAAGGCTTAATCCTTTTAACTTGGTATTATTATTATTTGCATTTTTATTATTTTATATGCATACCATAATGCCTTGTTATCCCTAAAGAGATGGGCAGGGGTCTGTTTTAAGTGTCATGTAAATACCACCAACCGGGCACTAATCCAAGCGTCCTAATCATTATTATTCATTATCAACCTTTTTATCGTCCCACTGCTGGGCACAGGTCTCCTCTCATAGAGAGAAGAATTGAGCGTATTCACCACGCTTGCTCAATGCTTGTTGCCGATTTCAGACAGTCCAGGTTTCCTTAAGATGTTTTTCCTCACCTTCAGTCATTGGTGTCCAAGATATACTTAGAAAGTACATATACCTTTAGAAAAGTTACCTTGGTACTTGCCTGACCTGGAATCGAACCCGCGCACTCATACTTGAGAGGCTGTTGTTTTAACCACTAGACCACCACGACTTATTATTATTATGTATATTTCGCTTATTTATTTTACATACATATATAATTTACATTTTTATATAAATACATAAAAAACATTTAAAAATATAAAAAGTAGCCCACCGGTATCGGGAACAGGGTCCAAGCTACCGGCGGTCAGGGCTCCAGAGAGAGGAACTTCCTGACGATGCGAGCCGTGTCCAGAAGTACCTCTTTCTGAATCAAGCCCTTGATCCAACTGCCTAACGAGAGCCTCCTGAGGTGTTGGTCGAGGCTCTTGGCTATTAAGCCATTGGCTGTCACGACTACCTGTTATTTATAGCATTATTATTATCAGCCTGTAACGCTGGGACTTAGGCTTTCCTCTCAGTGAGAAGGAGTGGGTTTTATACTGTACCAGGTGGGCCTTGGGCCTTGTGTGGGATGGTAGATCATCATCATCATCATCATCATCTCAGCGTTAATCCCAGTCGCATCCGCAGCTTTTTCAGCTTTGGAGTCTGGGGTCCGCTTTACCAGTCTAACTGCTGGTTTTTTGGCTAAACTTCGATATTTTCCGTGAAGCGACTGCCGTCTGACCTCCACAACCCGAAGGTGATATCTAAGCATTGCAGTTAGACCAATTGTTAGACTTTTGAGGGCTCCAACAACCCGTAACGACTGCCACTAGATGTTCGTATGGCAACCGGGACCAACGGCTTAACGTGCTTTCCGAGGCACGACCAGACCAGTGCAAATATTCATTTTCATGCATACAAACATTTGCACTGTGCGGGGATCGAAACCGCGCCTCCTTGCGCAACGGCCGCGTTCGCTACCACTACGCCACGGAGGCTGTCAAAGTCAAAGTGGTGGATGTTACATGTATTCGAAATGTTGGTGTTAGGACTAGTTTCTGATGAAATAATTTACTCCAAATTAAGCGTCTGACTGCGATCGAACCACACATTAAAGAAAGAAATAGAAAAAAAGAATATGTTCATTATGATTCTTACAAGATCATAAAACCAAATATACCTACCTAATTATAGATTATGCACATAAACAAATTAAAAAAAAAAAAAAAAAAAAGAATAATATCAACCACCAAAAAAAAAATCGGAATTAGATTTTTTTTACGATTCGATAAGGTTTCAATTGATTTTTTGTTACTTTTTTTGCATGTTTATTGTTTTTTTTATTATTATTATTTACTAGTGGCCGCCAGCGACTTCGTTCGCGTGGAGTTAGTTATGCTCCGCTCCTATTGATCGCAGCGTGATGTTAAATAGCCTAAAGCCTTCCTGGATTAATGGGCTATCCAACGCAAAAAGCATTTTTCAAGTCGGACCAGTAGTTCCTGAGATTAGCGCGCACAAACAAACAAACAAACTCTTCAGCTTTATATATTAGTATAGATTCCTAAGACGCAACCTTTAACTCTGATCTGGGCTACCCACGGGGGGCACCACTGCAGTGAAAACAAATGCATTCAATGTCGAAAATTTAAGAGATAATGGCTTTCCGTTACCATTATCTTACAGTAGAAATACATATATTATGTACTTCCTTACAAAGCTTTTCAAGCAAAAATGTCAAACGACATAATCCATTCAAATAAACATTTCCGATTTTTTTTTATTTTTCATTTCAAGTTCAATATCAACTTTATTGTAATCGGAATGAAGTTAATTTCAGAGTCATCATCATCATCATAAATCTTTTTTAATCGTCCCACTGCTGGGCACAGGTCTCCTCTCATACAAAGAAGGACTCCAGGTCAGGCAAGTAACAATGTAAGTTTTTCTAAGTTCTATGTATCTACTTTCTAAGTATATCTTGGACACCAATGATTGATTAAAAGTGAAGGAAAACATCTTGAGGAAACCTGGACTTTCTTTGTCTGAAATCGCCAACCCGCATTGAGCAAGCGTGCTGATTACGCTCAATCCTTCTCTGTATGATTCCAAAGTAACAAGAATTAAATAAATAAATAAAATAAATATATACGAACAAATCACACAGATTGAGCTAGCCCCAAAGTAAGTTCGAGACTTGTGTTATGGGATGCTAAATCAACGATATTATATTTTATAATAGATACATATATAGATAAACATCCAAGACCCAGGCCAATCAGGAAAAGATCGTTTTCCATCATGACCTGACCGGGGGAAAAAAGTGAGGGGGAGTAAAAAGTGTAGAAGAGAGAGTAGGTTCTAAAGTTGGTTTTCCTATAACTTATGCCTGTTTACATGTTTGGCGAATTAATCGCGAATGCAGATTAAATGGTTCCTGTGGCAATTTTATTTGATGGATACACGCGAAAGGCAGACCAACCACAACCCGTCTATCGACGTAGAACGATAAGTTGATAGACGTTTTCCACGCCATCGTCGCTGCTTGGATTTATTTGAAATGGGCTACTAGTATGTAATAGTGCTATAAATTCTACTTATGGCAATTACTTTGCGTTTATATCTCGTTTTAAACTGTATTCCCTGTTTGAAAAATTTATATATTTCAGTTTCTCGTTCTCCGTAATTGTTCAGTAATTTATGTTCAGTAACAAACGACTGGATGTATGTTAACGCATAAACTGCTGAACATATTTTGATGAAACTGTACTATTAGTGGCTGTATTATTATTGGGTTCGCGATCGGTTCGAGATCGGTACGGTTTGTCGGGATCAGACCGGGATCGGATCGTGATCGGTCCGGGATCGGACCAGAATCGGGCCGAGATCGGTATCAGGACCGATTAGGGATCACGTCGGGGTAGGGCTTCCAATCCCGCAATACCGAGATCTCGGTATTCCGGGATCCCGCATCATTTTTTAGTCCCACGTGCTGCGGTATTACGGGTGCGGGATCCCGCGGGATTTGCGGGACTGTAAAGAAAAATGCGCACGACCATTCGCGACCTTACGGCGCGACCGGCTAAAATTCATGTTTATAAAGCTGGAAGACGATAATTCAGCGTTGGCCTCAGAACTAGCTTTATCTCTGCGCCGCCGGATTTTACAACGACGATCAAATTTAAATGCACTTTTGATGTACCTTCAAAATCCGTGTAATTACTGTGCGTCAAATGACGATGAAACATTCTGTCTTCCATCGAAAAATTTACTTCGAAAACAAATTAAAAAATTTGTCATGAGAATGAAGTAGGTACGCCATTTTAAATTCACCTGAGACGGAGAGCAATGATCATGAAGGTGTTCTTCAAGGGACAAACAACTGTGAAGTTTCGCCATCTGATCCTGATCTTAGTTTACAAGAGGATTTGGAGTTAAATAGATCATCAGCATGTAACGTAATTTTCCCGTCCCCATCTCGAGCTAATAGTCTCGAATCGATCATAAAAAAAGAAATTACTCTTTATGAGTCCGGAGGGTTAATGGCGAAATATCTCACATATACATATAATTCTTTAAAAGGAATGCCACCGACTAGTGTGGAAGCCGAAAGAGCCTTCTCTGCTGCTGGCTATATTGCCTCTAAAATACGCTGCAGTTTGGCAGACGACACTTTAGACATGCTATGTTTTCTTCAAACATTTCCAATTGAATGATAAAAAAAATATGAAAGAAACTAAATAATTCTTTATCATTCAGCTGAAACTGTTTTTTTTTCTATTGCACTTGATTGTATTTTTTTTTTTTTTTATCTATAATTGAAGTGTAATTTGATCGATCACATATAACGTTAATTAAAGTGAAATTACGTTGATTTAATTTGATTAATGTATTGTTTTATTTACCTCACATAATATTTTTCATATTCATATGCGGGATCCCGCCAATACCGGGATCCCGCGGGATTTGAATTCCAACTCCCGCCAATACCGGGATCGAGCATGGGGTGCGGGATTGGAAGCCCTACGTCGGGGTCATCAGTGTGGAGGTATGCGGAACAGCGTGTAGAGTTCACCGATCCTATATAGAAAAGGGAGAATCCTCCGACCAGACTGGTATTATCTGGCTGGCACTTTGCCCACTGGTTGATGTCGTGAACTTTTATGGGTGCTAGTTGCACAGTAAACTCTGCTTGTGAGATATAGAGGGCGTGACGTCAGTATGACGCGTTGTAGGCATGTAGCGTTGTAGGTACCGCTACAATAGCTATAATATCAGAATAACAAATAAAATGCTTTCATCCTAGTTACTAGTTTTAGAAGGACCTTCTCTAGTTTTTAATTATAACTTCAGCAATTTCATCAATTATTACTGTATTATTTGCTAAATTTTAAAGCGTATTTTTATTAAGTATTATTTTATTTTGTTTTTATTGTATTATGTCTTCGAGCCGATGAACTGCCAATGCTATGTACGCCATTATTGTCGCATGCATCAGGCCATAAATTGAATAGTTTCAATTATTTACAATGTTTAATGTTTGTGACGTGGCAGTACCTTTTTAAATAAAATAAAATAAAATTATGACATCATCATCATCATTTCAGCCGAAAGATGTCCACTGCTAGACATAGGCCTCCCTCAAGGTTCTCCACGACGATCGGTCCTGCGCTTCCCGCATTCAGCGGTTTCCCACGACCTTCACCAGGTCGTCGGTCCACCTTGTCGGGGGCCTACCCACGCTCCCTCTTCCGGTGCGTGGTCGCCACTCGAGAACCCGTCAGCCCACTGCCACTTTAGTGTTGCAATTCTTCGGGACATGTCGTTTACTCTCGTTCTTCTGCGGATCTCCTCATTCCTGATTCGATCGCGCAGTGAAACCCCAAGCATAGCCCTCTCCATTGCCCTTTGAGGGAGTTTGACTCTTCTTATAAGGCCCATTGTTAGCGACCACGTCTCAATTCCATAAGTCATCACTGGCAACACACACTGGTCGGAGACTTTTGTCTTGAGACACTACGGTCAGCAGTACAGTCTTAATGTAATTGAGATAATACTTTGATTATTTTCAATCATTCGAAATAAGTATCGTCAGAAGTTTTTTGGTTGTGCTTGTATTAAAGCAAATTGTCGGCGATACATACATGTATACAATATACATTCATATACAATTGGTTTTAAAAATAACATGAGGGCATCCCTAACCTGACAAAAAATTGTGTCAGTCCTAACAAACATCCTGTATACAGCACCTTCATTACGTAACACACTATTGCTATCAAATTGAACGATTTTGAAACATTTTGCTAATCCATTGCCCCATGTGTTTGAAAATTTTGTTTGCTTAACAACGTAAATAACGCAATGAATATTGTTGAACTGACAAAATGAAACCCATTGCTACTGATATTGTGTTCGCAATTATCCTGCGTATGTAATATGAGATGTTTCCACTGTATCTGGGATGAAAGTCAATTTAATATCCCCATCTCCGTTCCATCATCCGACGACCCGTCGTACGGCGAGTTACCACCCTTTTTTACATGCTTTTTATTAGCTTCACGTGTATGTTTGCTTGCTTGCTTGTTTGTTTGTTTGTACGTCTCCAACTCTTTGGACTACGAGTGAGCGGCTCATTACTGTAAAATGTCTCACAGTTTTTAATACGTTCGTTCGTTCGTTTTTTTTTTAAAAAAAGAATATCGAACTAGAAAGTTGAAAAAAAATATAGTTTAAAAAAACATGCTTTTAAAGAATATCAAACTAAAAAGTTAAAAATAATTTTTAAAAAAGCGTGAGGCGCTTAATGTACAAAAAATATAGAACAAAGCGCCTCACGCTTTTTTAAAAATTATATTTAGCTTTTTAGTTTGATGTTTTTTAAAAGCATGTTGTTTTAATTTTTTAAACTATATTTATTTTTGTTTGAGATGGGAAATAATCAAATGACCTCTCCCGCTCTGGGGGAAGCGGAAATGCGTGTCAGAGTTTTACCGAGTAAAACCCACCCGTGTTTCTTCACATGCCTGTGCGCCAGGGCCACGGTTTCTTTTTTAACCAACCCGCAACCCTGACCCACGAGGCATCGATCTTCGTGGACCCCGTCACGATGTGCTGATATCTCTTTGAGGCGCGCGTGAAACACAACGCGCCATCGACCCGGACCTGGTCCTTACCCGGTGGCGAGCTGATGAGTTACCACCCTTACGTTGTTGAAACCACTACAACCCAAACGAAGCGTATCGCCTATTCTTTTATACCATCAAGGGACTGGAACAATTTGCCAGCGGCGGTGTTGCCGTCGGATTACAATATAAGTGTCTCCAAGTCTAGAGTGAATAGGCTCTTAATAAACTAGTGCACCTTACCGTCAACGATTGCATCACTGCTTACCATCAGGCGGGATTGCGGTTGAGCACTAGTTTATAATTTATAAAAAAGAGCAAATTATCGAGTTTAATACAGTTAACCATTCCAGTATCTTCTTAATAATAAATGTCAAAATGTCAGAATGAACAATACAGGGAGTGTATTGGAGTGTATTCCACAATTAGGATTGGGGTACACTTGAACCCCCTTTGTTTACAAGTGGCACAGCAATCCGCAGCCGATTGGCCCTCGACTCGAACAATCGTATAAATACACTTTATATTTTTTGGGGTTCCGTAAAACATCCTTTTTCTTCTAATGTGGAAAATCCTCCTGAACTATCCTCCGCTCGGGGACGAGGAGGGGTGTGCCGGACTCTTACCAGCTAAAAAACCACCTAAGCGTTCGTCATCTGCCTTTCCGGGGTACCGGGTCCTCCCGATTCTACGGTATAGTAGGATGTGATACGACATCCTACTAATATAAATTAAATAATGTATAGATGGAAGTTTCTTACTCTTAGAATAGAATACTCTTCATTATGTACACCATTTAGATTACAGAACATAAATAAAAAGATTTTACAAAGGGTGACACAATGGGCGGTCTTATCGCTAAGAGCGATCTTTTACAGACGACCTTTGGATGGAATACTAAGGGGAAGGAGAGAGAAATAATGTAGGAAGTCTACAGTGTACTATTTACATCGAGTATATAATAAATACAGATTTTTACGGAGTATATCGGCTGTTCCATTAAGAAACTCGCTTCTCATCATCATCATCATCATCTCAGCGTTAATCCCAGTCACGTCCGAGGCTTTTTCAGCTTTGAAGTCTGGGGTCCGCTGAAACTTGCTTCTATACGAAGTATTTCATATTAAGAGATACGGGATATTAAATTAAATACCTATTTTGTAAGTCACCTAGGACTAGTTAGAGTTTCTGACAATCGGCAATGGCCGCAAAAGAAGCCACGGATGACAAAATTGCTTAACATGCTTTCAAAGGAATAGATGGGTCTTTGTATGTAAAAGAGCAAAAAGGCAACTGAGAGATCGAGCCGTGTGTTCTTTTATTTAACTATTTACGTACACACATATATAAACAGGCAAGAGTAAATAGAAAAGAAACAGAAAAAGGTACAGAGGTAATGCTTATTTCATAAGAAATCTCGACCAGCATAAAGGACAGTAAATACAGAAATGTAGACAGCGTGTGGAAAAGTAAAGGAAAATAAATATGCTTCACAAAAACAAACATTATTTATATTTCTCGGTGGTAGGCCATAACATCGGCTGCCGGCAGAAGTTACCACCCACCAGACAATGTCTTGCCGCCAAGGGATTCGTCGTATTCCGGCGTGATGTCTGGTGAAGCCGTACGAAGGACGGATCTGAGCAGTTGTGTTGCGATGTGTGCCGAGTACGATGCGTCAAATGTTGTTGTGTCAGGAGTTTGGTCGTGGAGGGTCTCCACATCAATCTCCCTCTGGCGCAGCATCGTTGGTCGTGTTGTTGGGTTTAACATTGCACCACCTCGCTCAACTGCCGTCTTCTTTCCTATTCACTAACATTTTTTTAAGTGAATGGGCTCAATAAACGCTTTACCATCAACGATTGCATCACTGCTTACCATCAGGCGGGATTGCAGTCAAGCGTTAGTTTATAATTATATTTTAAAAAAATGCATACAATATACATACTTCTAAATTAACCTATAACGTTACCGCTTCTGAGACATAGGCCTCCTCTTGGTGAGAGAAAGTGGCCCGTAATCTACCACGCGGGCCCAGTGCGGGTTGGTACATATCACATGTCTTCGAAGTTTTTGGCTCTAGGACATGCCGATTTCCTCACGACGTTTTCCTTCGCCGCTTTGAGAGCAGTGGTCATGAAATATTTATACCTACAACTTGTAAGGCGGTCCCTAGACCTACCAATAAGATTGAAAGATGCTTTGTATCCAAACGATCAATTATATTGCAAAAAAATACGTCAAGTTGAAACACGAACTAAAAAACATTGCGCAATACTAATTAAAAAAAAAATTAAACTCGCTCAAACTTTTGTTCAATCATTGCACAATTTTCAATAATTAGCCTAATCGATCAATTATATTCTACAATTCGTAATATTTCGCAATATAACTGATCGTCTAGGGGTCGCCTAAGTCACTTAAAAATAAATATAATATACAGTATGTTAAATAACAGAGGGCGTTCCCTTAAACTCGTTAATATATATCATTAATAGATTAAAATAAAAATATCAGCATAGAAAAATAAGCACAAAAAAATCCGAATAAAAAAAAATTCTAATTGGAAATAAATTTGAAACCTCCTGTTTTAAATCAAAATAGTAGTCGTCATGTATAAATAAATTGCGAGGTTGCCGTCTTTCATGTTCGCGTGTACAGTGTGTTTCTTTTACATGTCAATTTAAAATTTTTATTGAATATTTTCATATTGGAAAAATTTTTAAAACATTTTGTTTTCGAATGGAAATATTTTTTTTAGCATGTATGTATGCTATACTATTTCGGGTTAACGGGAACGCCCTCTGTTAGTTAACATACTGTATAACTATAAAGAAGAAGAAAGATAGTGTCCTTTTAATCTACTTTTGAACGATGACCAGTTTTTTTTATTTTAAATATGAATCTTACTGTGACACGGAACTCTTCATGTATGAGTCTGGCCGACACTTGGCCGCTTTTCCTCTTCGTATATAAGAAGGTTGGAATCAATTGTCTTTAGAGAATAAAACATTGATCTAAGGATGTCTTTTATTATGACCGAAATGATTTGTTTTGTTTTAGGAGTTGTATTATTAGTATATCAACTGACACCAAGGCTTCGTGTCGGTATTATTTTTAACAGACTTTATAAAAGGAGGAAATGCTCATTTCGATTGTATTTTTTTTTTTTGTGTTATGTCTTCTCCTTCTGCCTATAGAAGTCCACTGGACAAAGGCCTCCCCAAAGGCTTTCCACAGTGACCGATCTTGTGCTGCCCGCGTCGGCTTCCCGCGAACTTCACCAGATCATCGGTCCACCTTGTTTGGGACCTCCCTACGCTACGTCTACCGGTACGTGACAGCCACTCCAGAACCTTACTGCCCCATCGGCCATCCATTCTACGAGCAATGTGCCCGCCCACTGCCACTTAATTTTAGCGACTCGAAGAGTTATGTTGGTGACTTTGGTTTTTCTACGCTACAGATATTGTTACTTTAGCATTCTGTTATTTATAAGCCGATTTTTTTATGTGAAAGGTTTACTCTTGTATAAGAAATTTTATCAAAATCGGTTCAGTAGTTTCTAGTGTTTTTTTTTTTCAATAAAATTACAGATGGAGTTTTCTCAGGTAATATTATGTTACTTCAATCATATTATTTCTACCATTACACTAATCTTACTACTTATAGTATTATGCTCCGTGGTTATCGGTGACGATATACGGATCAGAAACGTGGTCCCTCACTATGGGCCTCATAAGGAAGCTCAATGTCGCATAGAGAGCTATGGATCATGGCTATATTATGTGTTTCTCTAAGTGATTGAATCATTAATGGTTATCGAATAGAGTCGTAGAAGAACGAAAGTCGCCGACTTAGCCAAGCGGAATAGCTCTTGGCCGATGGGGCAGAAAAGGAAGCGCTGGATGTAGGCGCATCCAACCGTTCTTTTTGGAAATCCTTAGGGGAGGCTTATGTCCAGCAGTGGACTTCATGTAGCTGAGATGATGATGATATTATAATAGTGAAAATGTTTATGGATGTTTTGTTACTCTTTTAGGTACTCATAAACAACTGCACGTATTTCTATGAAATTTATCACACAGATAAATAATTATAAGCAGGATGAAGACATAACGTATTTTCATTCCGATATTCCCTATAGTATATATATTAGTTATGCGGGTGAAACCGAGAAGCATTCCTAGAATCTTAGAAAATCATAATTTATTTAAATTAGAGAATTATTTTTAATTTCTTTTCCCTTCTATTCTTACCACAGAACAGGTAAAACATATCATCTATTCAGTGATTCTTACCCACGATGTCTATAGCTCTTTGTATGTATCTATCTATCGCTGAAAGATAATTATATTATTCCTTTTTTCATGTATATTATACACAAATGGCTTTCAAAAAACAATTTAATAAATAATTCATAACTATATTATGTTTCTTTATAACAGTTAATTTTTGTGGCGACACCCCAACCTTTTATAGATGTTGATGACTGATAATAATAGCTATTAAACGCAACAGTTTTGTTTTTAAACGTTGCCCCACACTAGGAATCACTCCTGTTTCGGGGATGCGTTTACAAACATTTAAACACACACACACAAACTCCATATAAACAAAAAAGCCAGACTCGGAAAAATACTTGTAGGTCATAGGTATCAGTACTTGTAAAGAACCTACACGCAACAATTTTCCAGTAAACTATACCTACATAGTATTTTTGGTCTTTGTATCAGCCGAAGGTTGACTGGTAGAAAATGCCTCAAGCATTAACTCCGCCTTTGGACAGCATTTTCACTTTCATCATCATCATCATCAGCTCCTACTCGTCCACTGCTGGACATAGGCCTCCTTCATGGCACGCGAACAAGCTCGATCCTGAGCAGTTCTCCGCCAGCCACTACCAGCTATCGCGACAGAGATGAGATGGGCGAGATGGAGCGACGACATTTTCACTTTACATGAGCATAAAGTTTTAATTAATGAAACTTATTAAAAACAATAATAAAAACGTAACATCTGTAATTTGTACCTACTTTCTACGCAAATAAAGAACTATTCTATTCTATTCTAATAAAAAAAAAAAAACAAAAGACTAAGTACCAAAAACAACACTACAAAGTGAAAAAGAAGTTTAATTTTGGAAGTCGTTTAGTCGCCGCATTTTCCATTTTTGAGATTGCTCTCCTAAGACGACCCACTGACCAATATCAGAACTAAAATATATTTAATAGCAAACATCCATTTCTGAACTCTAGCTTACTGGACTTGTGTAATTTGTTGCTAATGACCTTTAATATAATTCCTTTTGAGAAACATGTCAAATTCCCTTATCACCCTGTATATGAAAAATCTATTAGGTATCCATTCAATTTACGTCATAAAATAAAAATATTTATACAGAAAACTAATTCATTAAGTACAGCGCAAAATGGCTTCGCATCTTCTATAAGATTAATTAGTGAAATCATAATTAGGTAACCGAAATTCATAAACACCGAAAATCATCAATTAATTAGGTTTTTTTCGAAAAATATCCCAGTATTCAGAAAATTACATAATTGCTTATGAGTGATAAAAGAAATAATTCCAAAAGTGGTGGGAGGCATTCTATGTAACTCAATTAAGTTGTGAAAGCTTTAAATATCAAGCCGATATTACCATGAATCGTAAAGAAATTATAAAGTTTTATTAAATAGGTATTTCGAATTATTTTTAAGTACTTTCATTGAATTGCAAATGTGTCAAAATACGGCTTCGAATCGACAAACTTTTAAACGACTTCACGCTGCTTTTGACTAACATAAAATGATCGTCTCCTTTTATTTTACAAAAATTTGTTCATGATTTCTTATTTAATTCCGCTATTTCGAAATTTGCCATAAGTTTTAACGGTTGAAGAAACATCAAACTACTTACACCAATATTATTTTAGGCGGCTAACAACATCCCTTTGCCTAAACTAAAAACAAAATTGACACTTTCACAAATAAATTAGCAATCACCAAAGTTCACACACGATCGGAAAATCGGGGAAAATTCGGGAGCAAAGCGCCCACCCCTACCGACGACTCGTTGCGCACTGATATAAAATATACCAATCGCTTGCACCTTCATGCTGTACCGTAGTATTACCCGACCAAGTTCGAAGCCCACCCTTGACGTTCCCAGCGAACTTTAATCACGAACTTTTCAAATTACTCGGATTATACACACATCGGTTGGAAATGGAACTTTTCCGAGACTCGTTAGGTAGAAGAGTAAACACGCTTTGAAAATTTTTTCTAGCTTAGTACACACATACGGATGGAAATTAGAATCCGCGATGGTTTCCATAATGTGGGGTACCATTAGAGTCGTGTCATTTGGTGACACGACCGCAGCAGCCGCAAATCAGATGCAATGAGATCATTGTGGTGATACAACCTTTTTGATGTAATGGTATCGGCAGATATCGAAGTGCCAAACCTTACCTAATACTTATGTGGCTTCCATTGGTTGCTGCGGTCATTATACAACGTGTAACAAAAAGGGTATATACATACCAAGGGCATGGCATCTTTAGATGATATCAAACGATATCGGAAGGGTTTCAACTCAAAATAAAATATTCAAAAAATTTGTACCAAATTTTCGGTTTCGTGTGTTTCTTAAAATCAAATCATAACAAACGTGGCACCACACTACATACTTTAATAACTACTCGTTACCCGTCACGTTACTTGCCAAAATCCGATAAATGACTTCAATATCTCTGTGCGGCTAGTATGATAGTAGCCCATCACAGGCGGTGTTTTTCCTCATAACTTCCTAACATAAAGAGATAGGATTAAAAAACCCTTCCAATATCGTTTGATATCATGTAAAGATGCCATGCCTTTGTTATGTATATACCCTTTATGTTACACGTTGTATTGTTGTAACTATGACAGGTTGTTTTTAATAGTTTATAACAAACAGAGGGTCATCTTTCGTCTTAAACTATGTGCCTCGCGATTTAAAAGACAGCTTTTTTCATAACATCTAGCGAAATGCGATGTCCGGACGACAACAGGATAACTTACCCCAAACAGTCAGATAGTCCCACTCAGCTTTGAGCCTTAATACTTTGATGATAAGGTTGGAAATCTAATAAAGAAATTCAACAGATTGTATGTAGTAGTTTGATGTGCTGTCGTCTTTACATGGTGAATATTGGCCATAATTCCTTTTTTCTCATACTAAACTAAAACTAAGTTAAGTGCATCTTCTATTTCATTAAGTAAAGGACAGAAGATTAAGGTCCGTATTACAGAACGTTACTCAAGTACAGTTTAAACTCCAATCACTTGATCATTGCTTAAGTATAGAATCAGTGCTTGAGCATAGTTCTTATTCCAGAACGGTAATCAATCTATACTCAGCAAATCGAGACTCAATTCGAGCCTCAAGCAGAGATGTGTTTTGTCTATGCATCAGTCTGTTTTCGTTTACGATTTATTTAATTTACATAATAAGAAATATTTAATTGTACCATAAGAACCCAAAAATTAATAAAAGGAACGTTGTTTTGTTAACCCTGAATAGTAAAATCCCACATTTATTGAAGTTAAACCTATTAGAAATCTTTTTTTGTATTATTTCATTCCTTAAATGTTTTAACTGTCGTTCGTATCGTGCCCAAGAATATAACAATATGGGTGTGGGTCGTGATCGTGACTTTGACAGTTTTATGTAATCAACTTTCGATAAAAGTGTAAACAATTTTTAGAAACTTGATCAATAATTTTAAGTTTGTTTCTCTGTATTTGCTATGTACTCGTCATCATCATCACGCTAAAGTGGTTCGCTGCTGGATATAGGCCTCTCTTGTTGCACGCCATCCAATTCGAATTCCATGATATACAATGTATTCTACAGGATCAGTGTTTATTACAATTTATGAATCGCAGTAACTCTAATGGAAACGGAGAAGACAGAAAAAGGACCCCTAAAGGAGCAATGAATATGAAAACAATAAGCTCCTTAATTGGAGTAAAAAAGGAAAGGTATCTCTGAATATATACCTCTACTTACTAATTTAATTAAACTAACCAAATGAATGTTGAAAACAGTAGCCAATACAAGATATACAATATGTACATTCATTCCCTTAATGCTTGTTAACATTAATTTCATATTTTAGAAATGTATGTTCTTGTCTATTTTATATTACTTATTTCTGCCGTTGCAATTCGGTTATAGTGTATTTTATTAACTATATGGTATTTGTTTGTTTACAGGTCCAAGTTTGAATGCTCATATGAAAGTCACCCATCACCTACCATTTAACCTGATGCAAGGACGGGGAGTGTGGTGACGGAGGAGCTCAAGCTACATGTGTAAAGATGTGGAATGGGAGTGGCATGAGTATATCTCATGCCACTCCCTTGGAAAACTTAAAATAAAGAATTTATAACAAATATGTAGCGTTTTTACACATCACAATAAATCGTTTCTACAAAATGACTCTTGTTATTTGTGTGACTGCCATAATATGGCTTTTCCTTCGTTCTGGGCCTTGGAGCTGTCGTCCTAAGTTTTCCCATGGGATAACACATTAATAAGCACTATTTGTCATGAACTTATTCTCTTCAAACCTCCTGAGCCTCCTGTTTGAGCATCCCTTATTAATCCTATATTCAATTAATAGATCTTTTCATTCACAAGATAAGATTGAATAAAATGCATTTTAAGAACCCAAATAATTAGGATATAGCGGTTGTGTGTTGATCCAGAACAGCACAATCACACATTTATATGAAGAAAAGTGTGCTCACACAGCCTGTTACTATAAATACAATTTACTATTTAGGCATAACTCAATCAAAAATTTAATAACATAATTTTCACCACATCTTCAAACTAAGTTTAATCTACTAAAATTATCGTTAAATAAATTATCATAATGGTCTATTTCTTCAAATACATCCATTTTGATTCAAATATTAATAAGAAAAACAATATTTGAATTCTACAATGCAGCTAGAAATAGATAGAACAAAAATCAAAAATGACATGACAATGCCAATATAATGAGGTAATCTATGCTCAAGCGTGGTCCCGACCACACTTGAGTGATGATCAATGCTTATGTATGATTCAATAAAGTCCAACTCAGCTGATCTATGATCAACGAATCTATGCTTGAGGGTCGTTCTAAAATCAAAACTCGACTCAAATCTAGTTTTAAGTAGAGATCAATGCTTGAGTAACTTTCTGTAATACGGACCTAAATGTCAGTTTAGACCAGTCATATTAGTCCGTGCCTGACGTTAATTAACGTATTTTTGATCGCCGTGTTTATAATCGCGTCTAAACAGTTTTTTTTTTGGGACAAAACCCGCTACACTCTTTCCAACCCACTGCAACTCCTGAAAGCCAAAATCAACAGTGGAGACCGCCAGAAAAACGCCGAGCAATGAAGCTCGACGAGTCCCGGAGAAACGAAGCCAGCAAATTTTAGCTTTAGTCCGGAGTCTAAACTGTTTATGGAATATCTTAATTTGACAGGATTAAACTAAAATGTTATCTTAAACTAAAATGTTATCTTCTCATCATCATCCCAGCGTTAATCCCAGTCGCATCCGAAGCCTTTTCAGCTTTGGAGTCTGGGGTCCGCTTTACCAGTCCAACTGCTGATATGGCTAAACTTCGATATTTTCCGTGAAGCGACCGCCGTCTGACCTCCACAACCCAAGGGGACATCGAAGCATTGCAGTTAGACCAATTGTTGGACTTTTGGGGCTAAAACAACCCGTAACGACTGCCACTAGATGTTCGTATGGCAACCGGGACCAACGGCTTAACGTGCTTTCCGAGGCACGACCAGACCAGTGCAAATATTCATATTCATGCATACAAATATTTGCACTGTGCGGGGATCGAACCCGCGCCACCTTGCGCAGCGGCCGCGTCCGCTACCGCTACGCCACGGAGGCAGTCAAAATGTTATCTTCTATCCTTGTCTTAACTATAGAAATAGAAGGAAGGAGATGCACTTAACTTAGTTAAGTTTATGAACAACATTTTTAACCGACTTCAAAAAAAGGAGGTTATCGATTCGACCCGTATGTATGAAAGCCAAATTTTAAGTGTATGTATGAATGTATGTTTTTTGTGTTTGTGCGCGCATATTTCAGGAACTACAAGTCCGATTTAAGTAATTCTTTTTTTGTTGTATTATGTATTATTGAACTGGAGGAATACTATAAGTTTTATCAAAATCGGTTTAGTAGTTTTTGAGATAGGGATTTTTTTTGTATTGATGAGAACTTATTCTAACATGGGTTATGGCTGCCACTATGGTTATTAAGTGAAAAAAGGAATTTTCGAAGTTCGACTAAGACACTGAAAAACTTGAAATAAAAACTTTTAACAAAAAATAGAAACCGACTTTAAAAAAAACATTTAAAAAGAAAAAATAATTTTACTTTTGTCATGGCTCTAGAAGACGGTGGCGAGCTAAACAACAGAAACCTCGAGACACCGACTTCTAGAGCCATGAGAAAAGTAAAATTATATTTACCTTTTTTTGAAGTCGGTTTCTATATTTTTGTCAAAAGTTTTTATAGTTTTATCCTGTCAAATCAAGCACGCCAACAAGCTCGATCCTGAGCAGTTCTCCGCCAGCCACTACCAGCCACCTTTTTGATATCTTCGCTCCATCTCGCCCAAGGATACGTTTGCCGAGATACGATCTCCACTCGAGGACCCGTTTACCCCAATGGTTGTCGGTCCTGCGGCATATGTGACCAGCCCATTGCCACTTCACTTTGCTAATCCTCTCAGCTATGTCGGTGACTCATATCTACTGTAAATTGAAAACATCATAAACAAAAATTATTAAAAAAAAGAGATTTTTTTAAACGATTTAAACAGCGATACACTTTACAGCTGTACCTAGGATTAATTTTAGTTTACAATGTTTTTTATATCCTGACTAACTTTCCGCCCGCGACTTCGCCCACGTGGAGTTCGGTTATATCACGCTTTTTAGATTTCCCTCGGGAATATCAAATTTTCCGGGATAAAAAGTACCCTATTATTTAATCCGGACTTCTAACTTTACGTCTTCAAAATTTCAAAGAAATCGGTTCAGTAGTTACGGCGTGAAAGCGGAACACACAAACAAACAAACTCACTTTCCGATTTATAATATTAGTATGATTTAAGAAGTACCCTTTTGCTTCATAGAGATTTAAGTTTTCGAATGGGCAACTGACTCCTTGGCAATTGAAAAGTTTAATAAATGGTTTAATTAATATAAATGATTTAAGTTTGAGTTATTTGTGATGTTGCCAACCTTCTAAATGCACCCCATTGGAGGCTTTATTAAAGTAACTTTTACGCAGCTACTACTCTTATAACTTTTTTTTTTAATTATAAACTAGAGCTTGACCGCAATCCCGCCTTATGGTAAGCAGTGATGCAATCATTGATGGTAAAGCGCATTACTTTATTAAGAGCCTATTCACTCTAGGCTTGAAGCCACTTAAATTGTAGTCAGACGGAAACATGTTCGCGGTATAAAAGAAGAGGCGAAACGATTCTTCCGGATGATAGTGGTGTCAACAACGTACCGTAACCTTGGACAAAACTATCTTAGCATTGTGTAGATTCAATTTCTTAGTATTGTATAATTGCATGGCAAACGTGTGAGCACAATGTACGAATGTGCTGTAAGGCATTTATTTGTTGGGTTAGTCTTTTTTATTGACTTAATTGTGCTCTGGCTGTTGAGAGTATGTCATGCTCACTCAAATGTCTCGCTGATGGTGGCGTGTGTTTTGGGTCATTGGGTTCCCTTCGATATGGTTGAGCTGAATGATGCTGATCCATACGTCATGTTCGTGAACGGACGCCGTCGGAGGGGACTGGTCATCTCTTAGCTGCCACGGCGTATTTTAATTTCTAAATTGATTTTTGTGTGTTTTCCATAATGGACGCTCTCAGCGTACAATATATTTCTGCATCGTTCTCACGCGGTTGATTTCAACATGAATGATGTAATCAAATATTTGTAACAATAACTTAAAAATTTAAAAGAGTGTCCATGGAGTTTCTTGCACGTTCTTCTCCATAGGTACCTACTCTTTGGAATGGGCGACTAGCTTCATCTTATTGACTGACCGACCTTCTGACAATTCAAAAGTGCCTATAACTGGTTTATTAGAAATAAATGATTTGATTTGATTTAAGGGTGGATACTCGTCGTACGACGGGTCGTCCGATGATGGAACGGAGATGGGGGATTTAGTCATGCAATTCCCTCGCACACTCTCCAAAATGCAATGCAGTGTCCTTTCAAATCTCAGATGTGGATCAAATATCATTTATGTTTGTATCCGAAATGATTACCAAAGTTTCGTCTTCTCAATACGAACTCCAATAATAATATTACTATTCCATATGCAATTTTATTTTAAAATGTTCAGAAGAAGTTCGTGAAAACTTCTAAGCATGTTCTAGTGGATTTAGATTACGTACTTTGAAATTTTAAACGAGCTAAATGATCGACTCGACTTGAAGAGCTACGTCGGAGGCTTTCGTTCTTCTGCGGATCTTCTCTTTTCTGATTCGATCGCGCAGAGAAACTCCGAGCATAACTTTTTCCATCGCCCTTTGTGTAACTTTGAGCCTTTGTATGAGTCGCTAAAATTAAGGACATAGCAGTGGGTGTGGCACATTGCTCCTAGAACCGCTGGCCGATGGGCAGTAAGTTCTGGAGTGGCAGCCAAGTACCGGATGACGCAGCGTTGGGAGGCCCCCAACATGATAGACCGATGACCAGGGAGGCAAACGCGCTAAAACAATACAACCAAAACATAATTGGATCACAACCAAACCATAACTTTTGTTATGTTTCGTATCGCGCTAACCTTTTGACAGATGGTTTAAATTGGGATGAGTGCAGGAGAATAATTATAATTATAGATCATCAAGTTTTTTTTCTATAACTATAAACTAGTGCTTCACCGTAATCCTATCTGATGGTAAGCAGTGGTGCAATCGTTGATGGTAAAGCACGCTAATTTATTAAAAGCCTATACAATAAAAAAAAAAACAAAGTTGATCGAGATGATGCAATGTAAAACCTAACAACGAGACCAACGATGCTGCGCCAGAGGGAGATGGATCTGGATACCCTCCACGACCAAACTCCCGACACAACAACATTTGGCGCATCGTACCCGGCACACATAGCAACACAACTGCTCAGACCCGTCCTCCGTACGGGTTTACCAGACATCATGCCGGAACACGACGAATCGCTTGGCGGCAAGACTTTGTCTGGTTGGTGGTAACTTCTGCCGGCAGCCGATGTTATGGACTACATTGTTCCACAGAAACAAGTGACAGTACAGGTAAATAAAAAAAAATGTCACACTGCTTTGATAGGCCTCCCCAAATCCTCCCAGGAACTTTTTCCGCACAACGTCGAACCAGCCTTTGTGGTATGCATCGAGATCGTCTCCCCAAATCGAACGTAAAGCTACACTTGATATGGCGAGGCCGTGGATGTCTAATCTTCCAGTACATACAAGATACCTCGTATCTAGGAAAGCATGTTAAACCATTTTTCCCTGGAGTCAGTTAATCTTCGACAGTCATTACGGGCAGACAGAAGCCGAATGTCTAACAATCAGTCTTCCAAAGAGAGGGTAAGTACCGTATTACCTAACCATTTATGCCGTGTGGTACCGGGCTTAGAATAGTACCAAACCATATCCTCCTGTGGGTGTTGTAAGAGGCGACTAAGGGAACTCTCACCAGGGAAGCGGGCAGTAGCGCTTCTATGAAATATCAAATTACTGCGATTTGGATTATGGCAAACCCCTCAATGCAATGAAAGCCTTGGGGGAGGCCTTTGTCCAGCAGTAAACCTCTATAGGCTGAAGAAGAAGAAGAGGTCTATGTAAAACACGGGTATTCGACTTCATCAGATTAAGCCCCATAGTTGGAAAGCAGATTTAATTTATTTTCGTAAGAACGGTTATAGATGGTGTGCATTCAGCCATGGGTAGAAAACTACCCATAGAATTCCAGAATAGTTTATTAGCTTCACCAATAAAAAATAAATTACAATACACAAATATGTATAACGATTTTCTTTTCTTTTTTTAATGGGTCCAAGTAATAATGGCTTGGAAGTAAGAGTGTTATGACGTGAAATATACAATACAGATGATGAAACTATGAACAGAACTAGTAGAAAAAATACAATTTGTCTAAATAAACAACTGAACATCAATACCAAAAAATGATATACGTTTTAGAAACAAAAATAATACGGTGGCGAGCGATACCGCGCCAACGTTTATACCGCTACATTTTTCACGGAAAGAGTAATTGAAAGAAAATATTGGCTGTCAAACGCTTGTCACCCGAACTGTGCATCAGGCATAGTCAGCGTATGGAAATTGAACTCGGATTTCAGATATCCAATGGCATTTTGGAGCGAATAGATTAAATGACATTATATAGTTATCGACAGTATTCTGAACATGAAATGACAACTAGTCTAAATTAAGAATAAGCGTTTTTTTTAACCGACTTCAAAAAAAGGAGGTTATCAATTCGACCCGTATGTATGTGTATGTATGTATGTTTTTATGTTTGTGCGCGCATATTTCCGGAACTACAAGTCCGATTTAAGTAATTCTTTTTTTGTTGTACTATGTATTGTTCAAATTAGGGAACACTATAAGTTTCATCAAAATCGGTTTAGTAGTTTTTGAGATAAGGATTGTTTTGTTATTGATGAGAACTTATGGCTGCCACTATTGTTATGAGGTGTAAAAGTAATTTTCGAATTATCACCAAGACACTGAAAAGCATGAAATAAAAACTTTTTACAAAAAAAATAGAAACCGAATTCAAAAAACACTTAAAAGGAAAAAAAATACTTTTGTCATGGTTCTAGAAGTCGGTGTCTCGAGGTTTCTGTTGTTTAGGTCGCCACCAACTTCTAGAGCCATGACAAAAGTAAAATTGTTTTTTCCTTTTAAGTGTTTTTTGAAGTCAATTTCTATTTTTTTTGTAAAAAGTTTTTTTGAGGAATTAATGTTAGGTTTTAAGCTTGCCGTGAATGCTACTATAGGTGAATTACAACATTCTCCAGAACAATTCGACTCCGAAATGTGGTGATGGTTTTAAGCCACAAAAAATATGGGAGGCCTATGCTTATGAGAAGCAAGGATTTGTGGCTTCAAACCAGTGCAAGTACCAACACTAACATGACTTTTCGAATCATTTGTACTTTTTGAGTTATTTTTTGACTGACAAAGGTTGAGGAACAGCATCCTGAGGTTGAGACAGCTCGTTTTCCGTATTTAGCGCTAAAGTTCAGGGCTGTATCTATGCGCTGATTGTGATGAGGAATAAGTCTTGGTTCATATAAGATAATCAGAACAGAGTCTAACAGTAATATAATGAATATGATGAAGATGAGTATGGTGATTCTGAGCTGCAGGAATGAATATAAATAAGTGTCAGTACCTATGTACATATATTACATTAAACAGCGTCAGCAAGATTTTTTTTTTTTCTATAATTCAATTAAATTCAATCCCGTTTGATAGTAAACAGTGATGCAATCGTTGATGGTAAGGCGCGCCAGTTTATTAAGAGCCTAGTCACAGTCACTCAAAAAAACTGAGCGAATAGCAAGGAAGACGGCAGTTGACCGAGGTGATGCATTGTTAAACCCAACAACACGACCAACGATACTGCACCATAGGGAGTTTGATCTGGAGACCCTCCACGACCAAACTCCCGACACAACTACATTCAGCGCACCGTACCCGGCACACATCGCAACACAACTGCTCACACCCATCCTCCGTTGATGTCCGAAGATGTGTGTACTAACTTGTCTTAAATGAGCATAATTATCAATACCTTCTCTGTATAAGAAGAGAATCTTGCCCTGCTGTTCTAATCAATCAATCTGTCTCGCTTTTTATTAATAAAGGTGCACTGGCTTCCAGTCTCACTAGATGTAGTTGAATACGAATAAAAAGTACAACAGAAACAGCGCCATCTCTCGGAGAATTGAATTACTAATTTATATAAAGTAGAAGGGTTTAAAAGTCGTGGTGGCACCAGGTTAAAACACCAGCCTCTTCGCCAAGTCGGGCAACTACCAATAACTAAAACAACATATGTAACCATTCTAAGTTATATGTACTTTCTAAGTATATTTTGGACACCAATGACCAAGGAAAACATTTTTTTTTTTAAATAATTATAAACTAGTGCTTGACTGCAATCCCGCCTGATGGTAAGCAGTGATGCAATCGCTGAGTGTAAAGCGCACTAGTTTATTAAGCCTATTCACTTAAAAAACTTAGGAATAGGAAGGATGACGGCAGTTGAACGAGGTGATGCAATGTTAAACCCAACACTAACACGACCAAACGATGCTGCGCTAGAGGGAGATTGATCTGGAAACTCTCCACGACCAAATTCCCGAGACAACAACATTTGGCGCATCGTACCCGCCACACATCGCAACACAACTGCTCAGACCCGTCCTCCGTACGGCTTCACCAGACATCATGCCGGAACACGACGAATCGCTTGAGGGCAAGACTTACACACACATTACACACTACACTACACTTACATTACACACACACACTTACTACATTTACATTTTTGTACATTTCGAGGAAACCTGGACTTTAAGTCTGAAATTGCCAACCCGCAATGAGCAAACGTGGTGATTACGCTAAATCCTTCTCTGTATGATAGGAGGCCTGTGCCGAGCAGAGGGACGATAAAAAGGTTGATGATGCTGAATGTGTCAATCCCGCAATGGGCCCGCGTCGTGGATTACGGCCGAGTCCCTCTTTCACAGAGGTGGCCTGAATCCCATCAGTGGGCGTTATAAACTGATTACGTACGTTATGTAATTGAAGACTTAACATCAAGTACGTAATAAACTTTTCTCTAAACGTAACTCCAAAGCATTTAATTAGACCGAAACTAATAAGTCAGAGTTATTATCATAAAATACATTGTCGCCATTTTGAGAGGGAGTCGTTAATTATATACGGTTCGTACAACTTGTAACAAATTGTTGAACCAGTTCGCGATCTGTTGTAAAATGTCGGGTTGAAATTGAGGCTAAGTTCATTTCGTTATTAACAATTTATGAAGGAGTAGCATGTGTTGCATAATCAGCTTTATAACGTTAACCGTACTGGTCTCCTCTCTTTCAAAAGGGATTTATTATTACCACGCCGGCCCAATACGGGTTAGTAGCGTAGGGATTACATCATCATCATCATCTTAGCGTTTATCCTGGTTGCATCCGCGGCTTACGCGTTGGGAGCCCGGAGTCCGCTTTCCTGCACATTCGTCTCCATTTCGCGCGATCTTTAGCATCCTGTGATAAGTGATTGTTGGCACGCATGTCATCTCTTACAACGTCAAGCCAGCATTTCTTTGGTCTACCCCGCTGTTTCCGGCGCGGCGGAGGCGCCATGGCAAAACATTTGTTACCCACATAACATCGACACCTTCTCACGCCATTTTGCCCAAGCTGAGGAAATACGTGCCCTGACGTTGCAATCGATGTCGCCGGACGCGTGGATCCTCAAGAGTAGGGATCACATGTCTAGGTAACACCCGTTTCCCTTTTGTTTTTTGGGTGAATGTGTAATCATCAAATGACCTCTCCCGTTTTGGACGGAGCTGAAGGGCGTGTCAGATTTTTAGGTAGTAAAACCTACCCGTGTTCCTTCACTTACCTGTGCGTCAGGGCCACGGTTTCTTTTTTAACCAACCCGCAACCCTGACCCAGGAGGCATCGATCTTCGTGGACCCCGTTACTATATATATATATATATCTCTCGGTGGTAGGCAACAACATCAGCCGCCGGCATAAGTTACCACCCACCAGACAAAGTCTTGCCGCCAAGCGATTCGTCGTGTTCCGGCATGATGTCTGGTGAAGCCGTACGGAGAACGGGTCTGAGCAGTTGTGTTGCGATGTGTGCCGGGTACGATGTGCCTAATGTTGTTGTGTCGGGAGTTTGGTCGTGAAGGCTCTCCAGATCATCCTCTGGCGCAGCATCGTTGGTCGTGTTGTTGGGTTAAACATTGCATCACCTCGCTCAACTGCCGTCTTCCTTTCTATTCACTCAGTTTTTTTGATTGAATAGGCTTAATAAGCTAGTGTGATTTACCATCAACGATTGCATCACTGCTTACCATCAGGCGGGATTGCAGTCAAGCACTAGTTTATAACTATTAAAAAAAAAATATAATATATGTGCTGACATCTTTTTGAGGAGTGCGTATAAAACAACGCGCAGTCGACCCGGGCTTGGTCCTTACCAGCGAGCAGTGGGCAGCTTGCCGCGGCAAGCCCGGTTTTATGGTGGCCGAGAGTTCGATGGTGTCTACCAGCCAGAGCGTCTTCTGCGGCGGCTAAAGGCGTGAGGGTGGTGAGATTCCCGCCCCCTCACTCGCTCCGACTATTCCTTTGCCAGCATCACTGCTTTGCAGAAGGAGGTGACAGCCTGCCATGCGCTTTCGCTCCGACTCATGGCCTGAACCAGGGTCGTACGTTAGAAATCCTCGCCGATCACGGCCACGAGGACACGGCGGTGCTCTGCTCAAGCCGGGCAAACCTCCACCCTGTACACAGGGCTTTCCCCACAGTGGTGACATCCCGGCGTTTACTCCCACCTTATCCTAAACATGAACTTCTCGAAACAGCCATGTCCGGTGAGGACCTGCGGCAGGCGGAAGGTGAGGGCGCCGTGGCGTCCGTCTAGCCACTCCTCAAAGAGGGGAATCACCGCCGCTATTGTGGCGTGCCCAGCAATGCTGTGTTGTTTGTGTCAATGTTTTCGCATGATGTTTTCCTTACCCGTTTTGTGAGAGGCACATAGGAGAATTGTATTTCACAGAGTGAAATAGGCAGTCGCTCTATTTAAAATACTGGAATTTAGTTGCATGTGATTCAATTGGAAATCGTCCAACATAGATAGTTGTGAAAAGGCTAGATATGTCGGTATGTAGTTAGGATTGATGAATAGATAACTCATGATATTACACTGCATTCCTGAAACTGGTTTTGGGCAGAGGGGTATAAGCCCCGCACGATGATATTGCGATTGGCGGCCATCTTGGTGACGTAGTCGAACTCGCTCCGTCGGTACCGTTAGCAAGTTCAGTCCGCGCTTATCCACTTACGCACATCGAATATTTTTGTTAGCTTTTTGTTTTTGTTATCCTGTTTTATTATTGTTCTTGAGTTTTGTTGTTTAGTTTTGTTAGCTGTTACTCGTTTAAATGAGTAAGAAATTATTTAACAGTCGTGCTCGTGAAATTATAATTTAATTATCCATTATTTTTATTAGTGTCCACTTTAGTGGACAATTATTTTGTTAAAGAGAAAAAGGACTCTAAGTTAGTTCTTGAAAGTATAAACCGTGCTTTAAAAAATGCTTCGGACACTACTGAGGACATTTTAATACCGAAGCAACTGCTAATAGTTATTAAAAATATTTTGCAAAATTCTACCAAGTCACGGAGCGTGTGGCATGTGCCACAGGCGTTGCAAAAAATACTGTGACAAAATTGCGACGAGAGCATGTGTCAGAAACAGCCAGTGGCAGCAAAATGAGAACTCTTACTAAAGGAAAAAGACAAAAGAAGGAATATTTCAGCATGTATACGGTGAGGAGAGAAATACCCACAATGCGCAAAATATTGGCGGCATCAAAAGTAGACCTTAATTATACTGGTAGTGAAACTACATTAAGAAAAATAATTAAATGTGATTTAGGCTACCAAAAAAGACTAGCTCTAATTGAAAGACCCCAAATTCAAGCGTGGAGGGCTAAATATTTACGACGTATGAAAGAAAATGACTCGCTTGGTACTAACAAAAGACCCGTTATTTATCTCGACGAAACGTGGATACACGCACACTTCACGGTAAAAAAATGTTGGCAAACAGCAACCGATGTCGGAGTGAGATGGAACGACAGCCCCGGCCGCCAATGGATAATAGTTCATGCGGGAAGTTAAAGCGGTTTTGTTTACAATGCCCTTTTAATGTTTAAAGCAGACACCAAAACGGGGGATTACCATGATCAAATGAATGCTGAGAATTTCATCAACTGGCTTACAGAAAAATTAGTACCCAACATACCACGCAACTCCATAATTGTGATGGACAACGCCCCTTATCACAGTAGGGAAGAGAATAGGCCACCAAGTATGAACAATAAAAAAAACAGTTGATGGTTGAATGGCTACAAGCTCACGACATCGACTTTCCCAACGACAGTACAAAACCTGAACTGTATTTATTAATTAAACGGCACAGACCGGCGAAAATCATAAAATTGACAATTTATTAGCTGGCAATGGCCATGAGGTCGTTAGATTACCACCCTACAACTGCGACCTCAACCCCATTGAGTACATCTGGAACCTGGTAAAGATGAGGGTGTCAGAAAAGAATGTGGATCAGTTGGAAAGTCGCATTGAAGCTCTGACGTTGGAGGCGTTGGCGTCAATAACTCCAGGTGACTGGCGAAAGGAAGTTAATCATGTTAAACGGCTTGAAGAGGAATATTGGAATAAAGATCGAATAACTGACGAGTTATTTGTCATAAATACGGCAGACGACAGTGAATCATACGACAGACACAGAAAGCAGTTCTGATTTGGAAGACTATATGAGTAGAATTTAATAAATAGGGTAAGATTATATTGAATTACATATAAACATTTTTTTACATACTATCTTGGTTTTATTTATAAGCTGATAGATGTAGGTAGTAATTAAAACATGACTACTACACAGTGGACTCTGGTTCAATTCCCGCTCGCAAATTAACAGAAATGTAGTTAATAAAAATTAGTATACATGTAAGAAAAATATATGAATAAGTATATTTTTCTTATGTCTACAAGAATTATTTCCTTGAAATTTTTAATAATGAAAGTTTATTTGTCAGAATATGGATGAGTAAGTATAAAAAGTGTATGTATAATAAAATTATAAAATACAAATAAACCCTTAATCCCAGTTTATTAATTTTGCATTTAACATTCTTTTGCTAGCTGTCCTTTTGCGTGACAGATGACGTCACAAAGCTGTTATTGTGACAAGGTTCCATCGCAATATCATCGTGCGGGGCTTATATTCACACATATTAATTTTACTAGTTATAATTTATTTTTGTACCTATTTAATTATTTATTCATTTATTCATTGACGTAACTTTACGCCGTATTCCTGGAACTGGTATTTTTTCATTTATTCATTTACTTGTTTATTTCCAGTGAAATTTTTCCTGCTTAACGGTCGCAAGTCTGTATTCCAATAAGAAAAGAACGCTAAGGAAATAGAAAGGTTGCATGTTCAATCATTTCGTTTTTTTAATGAGTGTTTTGTCATGTTTACCGCAATAAAAAGCATTTTCTTTTTCGAAAACTGAACTCGGGTCTCATGCTTTTATTCATTAGCTGAGTAATTTAAACTACTTTGTCATTAGAAGCTATACTACATTCCTAGTTATTCTTATCGTGATTAGAAGTCAACACCAATCAAAATACAACGTTAGCTAGTTTAATACGACCCCTGTAATTAAAAAGTTATATCTTATAGACTTAATAATAAACACCCCTATCTTATAGACTTCATAATAAGCACACCTAACCAAGGAAAACATAAAACGACCACTTCAGATAGAAATTTATTGGCTCCATATTTGTCATCAAGGTTACCGTAAACGGGTCATATGGTCCTTGTCAAACCCATGAACCTAAATACCAAGTAACTATTCAAGCTGAAAGCACAAGGTGAACAGGTAGACACCAGAAGGTTGGCTCCATACACGAGCGAATATTAATGCAAACCCATTATGACGCCCCGTATGTTACCGGGCTTAGAATACAATCGACTTTTTGTAGTTTGAGAAGACTTTTTAAATCTATTACTAATATATAAAGCTGACGAGCCATTAATCCATGATGACTTTATAACATCACGGAGCCAATCAATAGGAGCGGAGCATAACATGTTCAAATTACTAACTCCAGTTAAATAAAACTGAATACTGAGAAACATGTATTAAAAATAATCTTCAGTAAATATTTTAACTCCTTTCTTGTTCTTCCTATTTTGTTAAGAAAGGGACAGAAAATATACATTAATTTAGCCCTGCCAAACTGCCAGACGCCACGTTTTGAATAATGTCTAAAATATCTATGGACTATGTTAATTTGATAGGACTAATCTAACACGGGCAATGTGTCCAGCCCACTCCCACTTTAGTGTTGCAATTCTTCGGCCTATGTCGGTTACTCTCGTTCTTCTGCGGATCTACTCATTCCTGATTCAATCGCGCACTGAAACCCCAAGCACAGCCCTCTTCATTGCCCTTTGAATGAATTTGAGCCTTCTTATAATGCCCGGTGTTAGCGACCACGTCTCAATTCCATAAGTCATAAATGGCAACACACACTGGTCGAAAACTTTAGTCTAGAGACACTGCTGTGTTTCGAATGAGAAGATTCTACGTAGCTTCCCGAAAGCAGCCCAGCCATGCGACGATTAACCTCTTTCTCGAAGGAACTGCTCTTTCTCTTAACTGGATAGTTTATCCCAGGTACACGTAACTGTCAACAACTTCGAGAACAGAGTCTCCAATCTTTATAGGAGTCGGTACAACAGGGTCATTAGACATAACATTCATCTTGTCCATGTTCATTTTAAGACCGACTCGCTCGGAGGCTCTACTGAGGTCTTCGAGCATTGTACTCAGGTCCTCCGCGGTCTCAGCCATGACTACGATATCATCAGCAAACCGAAGGTGTGTCATGTACTCGCCATTGATGTTGATGCCCAGTCCTTTCCAGTCCAGAATCTTGAAGACATCCTCCAGTTTCGAGGTCTGGTCCTGTATTCGAACTGACATGGTGGCGTTTTCGTACAAACCCTTCAGCGCTTCAATATACCGATAGTCTATTTGGCACCGCTGGAGAGACTGGCGATTGCAGACTTAAAGTTCAGGTTTCCTCAAGATGTTTTCCTTCACCTTGTAATCAGTCATTGGTGTCCAAGATATACTTAGAAAGTACATATAACTTTAAAAAAGTTACATTGGTACTTGCCTGACCTGGAGTGGAACTCGCACACTCATACTTGAGAGGCTGGTGTTTTAACCACTAGGCCACCAAGACTTCATAATCCACGATCTCGACCACGGTCTCGTAACTAGCATACATACGACTTCCCAACAACAATCATTGGGCAAGTGCCCGCCAAACATAATACCCTTCTGGTTACAAAATCCTTCCTTTTCTAGGAGGATGAATGAACTTTACTCCCTGTTCCTCATGCCTTCGCAAAACAATTGCCAATTGTATGGATATGACCTTCTGTACTTATTTCGTTTGCGGTAAAGGACCCTACGGACGAAAGGCATGGAATTTTCAATAAAACATGCCCATGATTGAAGGGAGGTTAGGACAGGTATTTAGGAACTAGGTGCTTATACGCAGAAATAGTAGGATTGGGTGGATCCTGGATACCAGTTTCGATGTATTTGAAGGATAAAGTTATTAAATATCAATGTTTAGTTTTAGATCAGCACCCTAATTGCGTAACACATCAATACTATCAGTTGGGATAATTTTGAAGGTTATGCTATTCCATTTCTCCTTATGTTCGAAAATGTATCTGCTCAAATACATAAATAACGCAATAAATGCTGTTGAACTGTCAAAACGAAACCCATTGCTACGCAATTACCCTGCAGCATCAATTTGAAGGATTTTGCTAATCCATTTCTTCATATATTCGTACAATTTGTTTGCTCGACGACGTAAACAACGCAATGAGTGTTGAGAAACTGTCAAAATGAATTCCATTCCTCCTTTTTGCATTTGTCGTTTAAAAAAAAAAACCGGCCAAATGCGAGTCGGACTCGCACACCGAGGGTTCCGCCGTACAAACGTAGCGGTTTACAATTTATGACGTACTAGCTTTCCGCCAGCGGCTTCGCCCGCGTGGAGTTCGGTTATATCGCGCTGTTTAAATTCCCCTCGGGAACATCAAATTTTTCCGGGATAAAAGGTAGCCTATGTTCTTTCTCAGGGTCTAAAGATTGTCTGTGCCAAACTTCATCAAAATCGGTTGAGAGGTTTAGGCGGGAAAGCGTAACAGACAGACAGAGTTATTTTCGCATTTATAATACTAGCATTGATTTAGAATTTTTCACAGTTTAGAGGCAATTAGATTTAAGAAGTGTTTGATATGAATTTCAACTTTAATATCTTTACGCGTTCATGTGAAAAAGGGTAGGTAGTAAGTTTATAATTATTAAAAAAATATTTTATGTCATGTAAGCAAAAATAATATTTTAATATTTTATGTAACTTCAAATTTATCATTTTCACAATTTTTCCTTTATCTGTCTGTACCTACTATAATATAACGTTGCTTCGTGCCGAATTTCAAGATTCTGAGTTCACGGGAAGTACCTTGTAGGCAAAGAGATTTAAGATATATAGAGAGGGCGGGCATGTGTCAAAATGGCATAGAAAAACTGTGATCCCATGGCTCAGTTCCGCCATCTAGTACAATATAGCAAAATTAGATCGACAATTGGAGACATCAAATAGTTAAAATGAAATAAGTTTATATAAAATATATTCAGCTATTGCCCGGTAGGTGGCCGGTGTGGTCTATGTTGCCAGATCCGATTTAATACCCTAGTATAGTTCAAATCGGGTAAATAAATATTGAAAAGTAAATAAATTAAGTGAAACTTGTCTTGTACAAACAAAAACTGTTTTAGAATTTTATTCGCTACTATTCATTTACCGTGACACCGTCTATTGGCATTTTAGATGTTTTATGCTTACGAATTATTTTAACGCTCAGTTTATTGCGATTTTTGAGTGTAATAGACCTTTTAGGCCATAAAGCGCATTTTGTTTTGCAATTTTCGTTTGCATTTCGTTTTTAGCAAAATTATTCATTTTACACGTTTGTTTGCAAATATTTTTAAATGGCAATGCAAAAAACTGTGGTAGGGTTTGTATCATTTCGATATAAAGTTATCGATAATATTCAAAGAAGTTACTACGACGATGTTTTTTCGCATTATGATAGCTTGAAACAAAAAATTAGGAAGCAGAATAATTATGGGTAATTTCAAGTTTACAAGTTTCTTATTTATATAATTCTTTTAATATAATAGGCGTTAAAGTTTAAAATTGCCGATTAGTACTGAAAATCTAAATAATTGCTTATTTTTTAATTTTTAAATAATTCATTTATAATCAATATATAGGAAGGTCGTTTATGCCTTTGTGATTGAACTCTGAGGATCTAGACTGCACAAACTGTGTGAAAGCAGAACTGCCTCCTGGAAGGAAAACTTCTGGTCACGTAGATAATTGTCCAAATCACGACAAAAATGGTAGTCTGCTGGAGTAAGACCTTTACAAGATTTGTACGCCATTATCTTTAAAAACGGCAAAAAAATCACGGTTATTGTATGGGAGCCCGCCTTCAGGATTTATTTTTATTTTAATTATTTATTTGTAATTTGAATATATAACCAAATATTCTGTGAACATTTTAAGCGTCTATCTGTTTCCGTTATTAATATGGAGCAAAAAACGGCAAAAATTCACGTTTGTTGTATGGGAGCCCCCTTAAATATTTTATTATTTTTATTCTTAGTACTTGTTGTTATAGCGGCAACAGAAATACTAACACAATCTCTGGAAATTACAACTGTCTCGCTATTACGGTTTATGAGATACAGCCTGGTGACAGACGGACAGACGAACAGAGAAGTCTCATGAATAGGGTTCGTTTTACCTTTTAGGTACGGAATCCTCAAAATCACAAAGTAGCTCGCAATCATTGTACTACATATACGTACCTACATATTTTATGAATATATTTCATTATAAATAAGTTATGTAATCTATGTACTTATCCACTTAACCGTAAATTTTATTCCAATTTTTAAGGTTAAGTAAAAAAGTACTTAATAAGTATTATCGATAACTAAATCGATAAACAACATTACTACATCTCTACAAGAAAATAGTAAAACTACTCAACAATAGAGGGCGCTTTTACAATAATGGAAAATTTTCTAGAACTAAGATTTTTTTTAAAATTTGAATTGCAGACGAAATATAAATAATTCATAGAAAAACATTCCGAAGTTAGGTCCAGTCGTTTTACTATAACGAGATGTACAGTAACACAAAGCGCAACATGGCATATTTCCTTAGAAAATGTTTATTCTTGGTGGACACAAATTACGTCCTGACGCGCAGACTAGACTGAGCGAATTTTAACCAAGTCGATAAAAGTATTGGCTTACGATTTTGTTCGTGATGTCCTGTCTATTGTAAATATAATTTTAATGTCTTTGCTTGTAGGTTTTGATTCCCTAGCGTGTGACGGAAATTCGTCTAAGGTGTCGGTATAAACTGCTGTATCTTTTGATCGCTTTAACTTAGAAGTTTGATTTTTTCACTGCTTAAAGGGACAATAGACCTAGGTATTTGGTATAAATTTCAATTTGATACCTTTATTAGTTCGTGAGAAATAAGGTAGTAAGTTTCATTTTATTAAAATATGTTTATTATATTATATAACTAAAAAAATGTGATTTTCGCAATTTTTCCTATATTTGCATTATATGAAAATCCTTCATGCCAAATTTCAAGATTCTGAGTTTACGGGAAGTATCCTGTAGGTTTTGATTCCTTTGCGAGTGTCGAAAATTTGTTGAAAATATCGACATATCGGCTGTATCTTTTGATTGGCTTGGCTTAGAAGTTTGATATTTTCACAGCTTAAAGGGACAATAGACCTAGGTATTTGTTGTAAATTTCAATTTGATAACTTTATTCGTTCGTGAGAAATAAGGTAGTAAGTTCCATTTTATTAAAATGTGTTTATTATATTATATAACTGAAAAAATGTGATTTTCGCAATTTTTCCTATATTTGCATTATATGACAATCCTTCATGCCAAATTTCAAGATTCTGAGTTTACGGGAAGTATCCTGTAGGTTTTGATTCCTTTGCGAGTGTCGAAAATTTGTTGAAAATATCGACATATCGGCTGTATCTTTTGATTGGCTTGGCTTAGAAGTTTGATATTTTCACAGCTTAAAGGGACAATAGACCTAGGTATTTGGTATAAATTTCAATTTGATAACTTTATTCGTTCGTGAGAAATAAGGTAGTAAGTTCCATTTTATTAAAATATGTTTATTATATTATATAACTAAAAAAATGTGATTTTCGCAAATTTTCCTATATTTGCATTATATGACAATGCTTCATGCCAATTTTCATGATTCTGAAGTTACGGGAAGTATCCTGTAGGTTTTGATTCCTTTGCGAGTGTCGAAAATTTGTTGAAAATATCGACATAATCGGCTGTATCTTTTGATTGGCTTGGCTTAGAAGTTTGATATTTTCACAGCTTAAAGGGACAATAGACCCGAGTATTTTATGTGAATTTCAGCTTGATACGTCTACGCGTTCTTGAGATAAAGGGTGGTGACAGACAGACAGACAGACAGACAGACAGACAGACAGACAGACGGACAACAAAGTGATCCTATAAGGGATCCGTTTTTTCCTTTTGAGGTACGGAACCCTAAAAAAGAAAAACAACGCATACTTACACATCCTCTCCTTACACATCCATATACACACTTCCACAGTTTTACTCTCATCATAAACACATGCACATACTCCCACACTTTCACTCTCACAAACACACCCTCTGATTAAACCGTACCACACTCCAGCGTGCGAAGTATTAATCCAATTTTTTTATTTTATTTTTCTGCATTTATTTTTAGTTTTCTATATATTTTGTTTTCTAAAATAACTTTTGAGTTTTTGTATAACTTACGGAGAGCGGAGCATCCTTCTTTTTTTTTTTTTTCGGGGTGGAAATCCTCAAAGGATGTCCGCCGCCCTGGGTTGGGCAACGGGGTCTGTCAGACTTTTACTGACTAAAACCACCCCGGTGTCTCTTCTATCACGAGCAAACGCGTGTGGCCGCGGGAGTCTAAATTCTTCCACGGCCCCACACACTCGTGCTGGCCCGGTCTGTCCGGGCCCCGTCTCCGGCACGGGGTAGTGGGGTGTTAAACTACCCCGTGCATCGCCTCAGGGGTGTGCGTCGACACTCGCGCGCGCCTCCGCCTCGGGGTCCATCGAATAGGGGGCGGAGACTTCCCCATGTCCCTCGCCCCTGGACCCATTCATGGGGGGCGGAAGAGGGCGTTATCCGCCCTTCTTCGGCACCCGGTGCGTCTTCTGCGGCCCGGGAAGGGAGTTGAGATCTCCCTGTCCCGTTCCGCAGCTTCCTTCTGCGACATCACGTCCTCGAGCGGAGCATCCTAACACAAGCAAATTAATTGTTTAAAAGGATGCTCCTAAATGTAACTAGCATAAGTTATTTAAGTTGCTGCATAAACTTTTTTTTTTTATTCTTACGTAAAAAGAATCAAATGTCTCAATGTCTAAAAAATAATGTAACAAGATAGATTTTGTCTTCGACTAACAAAATTGTCGGGTCAAACCATCTTAGATTTAGGAACAGAGAAGATTTTTCTAGCGTAAACTAATTCCCCGGAGGCGTGTTGGGTTTAGGATCAATCAAGTTTGCTGCCAAGCGGACCAATATTTGTACACAGTAGCTAAAAGTTGACATGCTAATCTATTTATCGCCGAAATGTAGAGCACTTATATTACTTTTTGTAACGTTACCTTCGTAAACCCATAACACCCTTAACTCCACCTCTTCGCCATACACTGTCTGGTGCTAATTCACCTGTACCTCGCTTGTGCAAACTGGTAAACGAACGCAGCGACCTCGTCGATATCTACGCTGACTCAATAACGATATTTGTCAGATGTCATTAGTGTGTTAGTTATTTCGAATCCAGTGTAGTTAGAATATACACACACATTGATAAAACTACAAACAGCACTTAGCATGTGGTGTTTGCCTGTAATTGGTTGTGCAGTTAGATTTAAGACAATAATTTGTATGTATTCATAACGTATTAAATATCTGTAGCAACTGTTGGTGAACCTTAATTAAATAAAAAAAAAACAAAAATTACTATAGCATGCATCTTGTAGAGTGTGCGCGGGAATTGCATGACCTGAGTCCGTATTCCAGAAGGAAACTCCAGCATTGATCTCTGCTTAAGCATTACTTAAAACTAGTTTCAACCAATCAAAAGGCTTCAAACGAGACTTAAGTAGAGCTTGAGTTTTGAATGACATTCTGTAATACGGACCTTAATTCCCCACCTCCGTTCCATCATCGGACGACCCGTCCAACGCCGAGTACCCTTACGTTGTTGAACACCACTACGATCCGGACGAAGCGTTTCGCCTCGTCTTTTATACCGCGTACATCGAGGGACTCGGACAATTCACCAGCAACGAATGCATCAACCCACCAGACAAAGTCTGGCCACCAAGCGGTTCGTCATGTTCGTTCTGCGTGATGTCTTGTGAAGCCGTACGGAGGACGGGTCTGAGCGTCGTGTTGCGATGTGTGCCGGGTACGATGCAACAAGCGTTATAGTATCTGGAGTTCGTGGTCGTGGAGGGTCTCCAGATCAATCTCCCTCTGGTGCGGCATCGTTGATCGTGTTTTGGGTTTAACATTGCATCACCTCGCTAAACTGTCGTCTTCCTTCCTACTCATTCAATTTTTTTTTTTTTTGGTTCAGTAATTTCTTAATAAACAAACGCGCGTTACCATCAACGATTGCATCACTGCTTACCATATGGCGGGATTGCAGTTGAATGAATGTTATAAAACAGTCAAATGAAATCCATTTTTTTTTAATAATTATAAACTACTGCTTGTCTGCAATCCCGCCTGATGGTAAGCAGTGATGCAATCGTTGATGGTAAAGCGCACTAGTTTATTAAGCCTATTCACTTAAAAAACTAAGGAATAGGAAGGATGACGGCATTTGAGCGAGGTGATGCAATGTTCCCCGGCGGGCGCCGGGCTCACTCACTCAGCTCACATATCGTGATCGGGGGGATTCGGATCGCTGTTGAGTCCACTATGAAGTACCTAGGATTGGTGCTCGACAGCCGGTGGGACTTCTGCCCCCACTTCCGGCGGCTGGCGCCCAAGTTGTTGGGGGCGGCTAGGGCACTTTCAACGTTGCTTCTCAACCTGGGGGGACCGAGCGCCGCTTGCAGACGGCTCTGCATGGGGATCGTGCGATCGATGGCCCTATATGGGGCCCCGGTGTGGGCTTCTGACCTGACGGCCGGCAGCATCGCTGTACTGTGAATACCGCAGAGAGTGATGGCCGTCAGAGTCATACATGGGTATTGCACGATCTCCTATGAGGCGGCCTGCCTACTGGCTGGAACCCCGCCCTGGGACCTGGAGGCGAGGGTTCTCGCGTCACTGTACCGATGGCGTGAGCAGGCGCGGGAACGGGGCGAACGGCCGATGCAGCGTCAGCTTGAACAGCGTAGGTCGCAGCTCAGCGAGGTCCTGGTGGCGGAATGGCGGGACAGGCTTTCACGCCCTACGCCGGCCTCACCACCATCGAGGCCATCCGGCCGGTACTGGCGGACTGGCTCGGGAGAAGGCATGGCTCCCTGAGGTTTCGGGTGACACAGGTGCTCTCGGGGCATGGTTGCTTCGGAAAGTACCTGTGTCACATAAACAGGGAGCCGGACGCCCGGTGTCACCACTGCGTCGACTGCCGGGAGGATACGGTGCAGCATACGCTGGCAGAGTGTGCCGCTTGGGAGGAGCTGCGCCGTGTCCTCATCTCTGAAGTAGGCAGTGACTTGTCGCTGCCGGCCGTAATCAAGTCGATGATCGGCAGCGAAGAGTCCTGGGATGCGGTGGTTTCCTTCTTCGAAACAGTTGTCTCGCAGAAAGAGGCTGCGGAAAGGGAGAGGGAGCTTCGTCCTCTCACTCGACCCGCAGCAGGCGTACCGGGCGTCGTCGGAGGGCGGATAATGCCCTCTTCCAGCCCCCCTAAATGGGTTCAGGGGCGATAGACTCGGGGACATCTGTCGCCCCCCAAACATCAGGACCCGAGGTGGCGGTGCGAAGTGTTCCACGCGCGCTACTCTTAGACGTCACGAGGGCAGTCCTACACCTCACTCCCCAAGAGGAGGCCGGTGGCGAGCCAGCACCAATCGGGGGTTGCGGAAGCAGTATTAGTTCTCGCAGCCCCCGGTGTAGGTGTGAGACGGAACAACCGGGTGGTTTTTAGTCAGTAAGAGTCTGACAGACCCCGTCGCCCGCCCCAGGGCGGCGGAAATCCATGAGGATTTTCCACCCGGAAAAAAAAAAGGTGATGCAATGTTAAACCCAAGACCAACACGACCAAACAATGCTGCGCTAAAGGGAGATTGATCTGGAGACTCTCCACGACCAAACTCCCGATACAACAATATTTGGCGCATTGAACCCACCACACATCGCAATACAACTGCTCAGACCCGTCCTCCGTACGGCTTCACCAGACATCATGCCGGAACACGACAAATCGCTTGGCGGCAACACTTTGTCTGGTGGGTGGTAACTTCTGCCGGCAGCCGATGTTATGGCCTACCACCGAGAGAATTGCTGTTGATAGTATATTACGTATTACCCTGCAGTACCAACACCGACGCTCAAATTCACAAGCTAAACTTTTAAGGTCAGTGCAGCCTATTCTTGGAGCTAGAGTGTTGGTACCAGTGTTGGATGTCCGACACTCGGCGCTAAGCAGTGTGTTAGATACCTAGTGGGCGAAACCAATTCTTTGCTTCAAACACGCGCGTGCAAACCTGGGTTTATAATCGACACATTTATGACCGGATACAGTAACTCAGTGACTTTTACGATTCCTAAGAAAACTAACATCGGATACACAGGATATGTATACCATAGGTAGGTACAGTCAGCAAATGAGACAATTAACCTGAGTCGTCAGTTAAAATTTATGTTACGTAAGAAAGATACTTAGCGATGGAAGTTTTCAAATAAAAATTGAATCCATACTAATATTATAAATGCGAAAGTAACTCTGTGTCTGTCTGTCTGTCGGTCTGTCTGTCTGTCTGTCTGTTACGCTTTCCCGCTTAAACCTCTCAACCGATTTTGATGAAATTTGGCAGACAATCTTTAGACCCTGAGAAAGAACATAGGCTACCTTTTATCCCGGAAAAATTAAAGCACGACATAACCGAACTCCACGCGGGCGAAGCCGCGGTGGTTAAAACAACGGCCTCTCAAGTGTGAGTGTGCGGGTTCGATTCCAGGTCAGGCAAGTACCAATGTAACTTTTCTAAGTTATATGTACTTTCTAAGTATATCTTGGACACCAATGACTGATTACAAGGTGAAGGAAAACATCTTGAGGAAATCTAGATTTTAAGTGTGAAGTCGCCAACCGGCATTGAGCAAGCGTGGTGATTACGCTCAATCCTTCTCTATATGAGAGGAGACCTGTGCCCAGCAGTGGGACGATAGAAATGTTGAAGATGATGATATTAATTAAAAACTAACTGCAGTCTAAAATATTCATCAATTTTTTACTAACTGCACTAACTGTCAGCATTGGCTTTCATTTTGACATTTCAAATTCTTGACAGTCAAAAATATTCATTAAGTTAAAAATAACTGTTTTATTTCTTAATAATATACATCGCAATGAATAAGCAATATTCTTCAAAACAATTCAGATTGTCATTGTTAGTTGTATCGATTCTTTTGTTCATTAAAATAATAGAAGGTAAATTAATATTAGTTTAGGCGCTTATCACAATGCCACGCGTCACGCTGCTTGTTGTTTGAACTAAATTGAACAAATAACATTTCATTTATTTCGTCACACACACAAAAACACACACACACGCACACACGCACACCTCACACATGCACGCACGCACGCCTCACACACGCACGCACTCATACAATTAATCGCATTTTGCTAAGTATTATTATTATTTTTTCTCATTTCCCTTTTTGTTACTTACGTAGTTAAAATGTAAGTACGGGAAGAGCGAAGTCTTCAATTACAGGCATTTCTATGCCTAAATGGAGACTCCCTGACATACAATATAAGCCAAATTGATATAAACTTATTTTATTATTTATAAGTCACTAAACGATAAACTAAATAAACGCTCGTAGATTCATTTTCTGTGTGTTGGACTATGCGTGTATTCTATGCAAACGGAGACACTTCCAAGCAACGATAAAATAGGTACTCATTTGTGCTTTACGCTGCGTGATGCATGGCAGCGTGATAATCGCCTTACTCAGCGGATTTTCTAAATATTAATTTCAAACTAGTGCTTCACTGCAATTCTGCCTAATGGTAAAGCAGTGAGCATATTCACTTAAAAACTTAGTGAATAGGAAGGAAGACGGCAGTTGAGCGAGGTGATGCAATATTAGACCCAACAACACGACCAACGGTGCTGCGCCGGAGGGAGATTGATCTGGAGACCCTCCACGACCAAACTCCCGACACAACAACATTTGGTACATCGTACCCGGCACACATCGCAACACAACTGCCCCGTACGGTTTCACCAGACATCATGCCGGAACACGACGAATCGCTTGGCGGCAAGACTTTGTCTAGTGGGTGGTAACTTCTGTCGACAGCCGATGTTATGGCCTACCACCGAGCACCGCCTTATAGTAGGTAGCTAAGTTTTTAATCGCGTTTAATTTGTCTATGGAGTATCTTAATTTGACTAGACTAATATTTTTCTTCGGTCCTTTTTTTTTTCTTCGGTCCTTTTTAGGGTTCCGTACCTCAAAAGGAAAAAACGGAACCCTTATAAGATCACTTTGTTGTCCGTCTGTCTGCCTGTCTGTCTGTCTGTCAAGACCCTTTATCTCAAGAACGCGTGGCCGTATCAAGCTGAAATTCATATGAAATACTGAGGTCTATTGTCCCTTTAAGCTGTGGAAATATCAAACGTTTAAGCCAAGCCAATCAAAAGATACAGCCGATTATGTCGATATTTTCAACAAATTTTCGACACTCGCAAAGGAATCAAAACCTACAGGATACTTCCCGTAAACTCAGAATCTTGAAATTTGGCATGAAGCATTGTCACATAATGCAAATATAGGAGAAATTGCGAAAATCACATTTTTTTAGTTATATAATATAATAAAAATATTTTAATAAAATATTTTTATTATATTATTTTTATTGTGAGAAATAATTCTCACGAACGAATAAAGGTATCAAATTGAAATTTATACCAAATACCTAAGTCTATTGATACAGCAGTTTATACCGACACCTTAGACGAATTTCGGCGGAACCCTCGGTGTGCGAGTCCGACTCGCACTTGACCGGTTTTTTTTTTAAAGAAATAGAAAGAAACAGGTGTACGTTGCGTAAACTTAAATCTAATTTAGTTTGTGAGCAAGGGAATCGACGCCATTTTGTGGGCAATTAGGGCGCTGGGTGCTTCCTTTGGTGACCGTACATTTACGGCTTTTCCCCTGTCCAATTGTTTTGGCCACACATCTATTTTTGTTTTATCTATTTTCATCTTATTTTTGTGTGTCACGTCGAAATACCTTCGGGGTAAAGGTGTTTTTTGGGCTTGTTATAAAGGAAAAGTTTGCTTTATGTAGGTATGTATATTTATCTGTCAAGCGAATGTTTCTCTGTAGCAACAAGAAGTAGAATAGGAGTTTTGACCGGAAAGCTAAGATGAGAGTCACGCGCATTTTTCATTGGACTTTAAAAAATATTTGTAGTGTCGTTTACTAAATAAAAGTGCGTGATTTATGTAATAAAAAGTGCATTCAGTAAATCCATACTAATATCCATACTAATATTATAAATGCGAAAGTAACTCTGTCTGTCTGTCTGTCTGTCTGTTACGCTTTCCCGCTTAAACCTCTCAACCGATTTTGATGAAATTTGGCACATACAATCTTTGGACCCTGAGAAAGAACATAGGCTACCTTTTATCCCGGAAAAATATGATGTTCCTGAGGGAAATCTAAAAAGCGCGATATAACCGAACTCCACGCGGGCGAAGCCGCGGGCGGAAAGCTAGTATTATAAATGCGAAAGTAACTCTGTCTGTCTGTCTGTGTGTCTGTGTGTCTGTGTGGCGTGCTGTCGCTTTCCCGCCTAAACCTCTAAACCGATTTTGATGAAATTTGGCACAGACAATCTTTGGACCCTGAGAAAAAACATAGGCTACCTGTTATCCCGGAAAAATTTGATATTCCCGAGGGAAATCTAAAAAGCGCGATATAACCGAACACCACGCGGGCGAAGACGCGGGCGGAAAGCACACAATCCTTAGACCCTGAGAAAGGACATAGGCTACCTTTTATCCCGGAAAAATTTGATGTTCCCGAGGGAAATCTAAAAAGCGCGATATAACCGAACTCCACGCGGGCGAAGCCGCGGGCGGAAAGCTAGTCCATACTAATATTATAAATGCGAAAGTAACTCTGTCTGTCTGTCTGTCTATCTGTCTGTCTGTCTGTCTGTCTGTCTGTCTGTCTGTCTGTCTGTTACGCTTTCCCGCTTAAACCTTTCAACCGATTATGATGAAATTTGGCACAGACAATCTTTAGACCCTGAGAAAGAACATAGGCTACCTTTTATTCCGGAAAAATTTGATGTTCCCGAGGGAAATCTAAATAGCGCGATATAACCGAACTCCACGCGGGCGAAGCCGCGGGCGGAAAGCTAGTAATATTATAAATGCGAAAGTAACTGTGTCTGTCTGTTACGCTTTCCCGCCTAAACCACTCAACCGATTTTGATGAAATTTAGCACAGACAATCTTTAAACCCTGAGAAAGAACATAGGCTACCTTTTATCCCGGAAAAAGTTGATGTTCCCGGGGGAAATCTAAAAAGCGCGATATAACCGAACTCCACGCGGGCGGAGCCACGGGCGGAAAGCTAGTAATTCATTAAAATATCATTAAGAGCATTAAAATATCGCAGCATAGTAGCCACATCATGACTTTGCCTCAAACCCCCACATAGACGGTTCACGTAGCCGTCTTTATCAACTGTCATTGGTGATATCCGATATTATTGTGAAATAAAATTTTAAAAGAATTTCTATAATTTGTTACACGTGTTATTGGCAAAATTATGGTATATATTCCACAGAGGCCATTTATCAAGAGTTGAAGTTGAATCTCGTCTTGAAAAAAAGAATAAGAAGAAGTAAAATAGAAAGAACACTGTTTATTATATAGATCATATAAATAACAGAATAAATATGTATATAAATATGAAGATTTTACAAAGCGCGGTTTTACGCTAATAGCGATCTTATACAAGCAACCTTTGAATGGAATACCAAGGGGAAGGAGAGAGAAATAATGTAGGTAGTCTACGGTGTACTACTGTCTACTGTATATTTCTATTTTGTTCCTATTATTATTATTTTATTGTTTCAAAAATGTATTATTATTATTATATCAAATTCAATTCCCCCATCTCCGTTCCACCATCGGACGACCCGTCGTACGGCTAGTTCCACCCTTACGTTGTTAACAGCACTACCAGACGAAGCGTTTCGTCTCCTCCTTTATACCAGGAACAGTTTGCCAGCGGCGGTGTTTCCGTCGGACTACAATTTAAGTGTCTTCAAGGCTAGAGTGAATAGGCTCTTAATAAACTAGTGCGCTTTACCATCCACGATTGCGTCGCTGCTTACCATCAGTCGGGAATGCGGTCAAGCGCTAGTTTATAATCTGTAAAAAAAAATTGTTTCAAACTTTTAAGAGGCAGGTATTAGCTCAATGGCTAATCGCGGAGAGCCATTAAAACCAAGAAGAAAAAGAGGCAGCCATAGATAATGAAAATGAGTAGAATCCTTTAAGAATTTAATCCATCCATACTAATATTATAAATGCCAAAGTAACTCTGTCTGTCTGTCTGTCTGTCTGTCTGTCTGTCTGTCTGTTACGCTTTCCCGCTTAAACCTCTCAACCGATTTTGATGAAATTTGGCACAGACAATCTTTGTACCCTGAGAAAGAACATAGGCTACCTTTTATCCCGAAAAAATATGATGTTCCCGAGGGAAATCTAAAAAGCGCGATATAACCGACCTCCACGCGGGCGAAGCCGCGGGCGGAAAGCTAGTACTCAAATAAATAAGTTTCAATTCCACGAGAATATCGTACATATATCTAAAATCCTAGTTATATATTATTTGTGTTACAAAGGAGATGTTTCAGAAATGTATGAAGCCTGGGCCAGCACATTGTACACTTAATGCTAGGTATAGTTACGTTATAGTTAACTGTTAATGTTATTTTCCTGTAATATGGCTTAGTTTTTATACAGATTCAATTTAATTCGGTCAAGGAGTGCAACACAACTACTAATAAATATGGTAGTCAGCAATAAGCGAAATAAGATTTTGACAGTGACATTTGATTGACGTGTCATGTATCTAAGGCTATCGTATCTTTATTATCTACCATAAGAATGCTAAAAAAACAAAACATGAATTCCGAACATACGGCCCATTAAATAAACACAATCGACACTCGACACGAACACAACGGGAAAATAGAACTGTCAAAGTCGCCCATCAAACGTCATAACCACTGTCATGGCTATCTTAATAAAGGGTTATCTCACTAAAAAACGTTTCAAATAATTAATTATATATACTTGTATTTTTAATCAAATTAATTTAGTAGTATTTTTATGAAAATCTTTTATTTTTTCCTTTTTATCTATAATAGCGTACATAGTGGTGGCCTAAAATGAAACTTCTCCTTTCATTTGCTTTGCTCTCTCTTTTTCCCTCTCAATTCATTAACCGATTTCGTACATCATTGGTATTTTTAATCTGTGTTCAAATTTAGCTTCCATCGCATATTCAAAATTCGAACACGGCTGTGTTGTTTTACCTCGAAAATCGATTGATCTACTATACAGAGGTCGTTAAAGTTAACACAGTTTTTAAACAAAAGGGAATCCTTTGACCAAAATGTTTCTATAAAACAAAACACTGACAGATCCCCGGCACACGTTATCCATGAATGGAAATAATCCAAGATAGCTTATTTATCTATACTGGCAACACCGAGCTTTCTCTGAATAGAGACAACAACATTTTGTTTATTTTCAGTCAGTTTTATTGTTGACGCTACCACGCTACCGTATATAGGGGTACCGTTTGCATAAAAAGGTTATCCGTGTCTGCCATTAATTATTAATTACTCTCACCATGATTTACTCGTATGGATAGATATTTTTGGTGATATTTCGGGTATATAGATGAATGGTTTACGGAAGCATTTGGCTTTTATTTGTAAAGCTTGCTGTAGATGGATTTAATTTCAGGATCTAAATTCAATTGAAGTAAATTTAAGTGAGCTATCGGGATTGGCTTTTTCTC